>WNWU01012525.1:145993-168882 GCA_012654045.1 Ptyas mucosa
ATACAAATGATAGAAAAAGAAATGAAAATTTTCTTCAAGATTAACAACAAAGAGCAAACCTCCCTCCAGAATTTGTGGGACACGGCGAAAGCGTATATAAGAGGTCTGACAATAGCATATGTGGCAAAGAAAAATAAAGAAAAGCAACAGAAAAGAGATCAACTGTTGAAAGAACTCAAGGATTATGAATATGAACTACAGAACAAACCCCAGAACCAAAGAATCCGAGAAAAAATAAACCTGATCAAACATAAAATAAATTTGATCACACAAATAGAAATAGCGAGGAAAATTAAATTAGTGAAACAAAACTATTTCGAACACGCCAACAAGACAGGGCGATGGTTGGCATACAAATTGAAGAAAGAAAAAGAAAAAAGGACCATACATCAACTACAGGACAATACTGGTGAGATACAATACAGGAATAAGGACAAAAAGAATATAGCAAGAACATTTTTTCAAAAACTGTATGAACGGGAAGAACTCCCAGAAGAAGACATTAGACAATACTTAAAAGAAGTGGAAATTAAAGAACTAAAAGAGGTACACAGAGACTTGTTGGATAGGCCAATTACAATGACAGAACTTATTGAGGCGAGGAAAAAACAGAAAATAAACAAAACCCCGGGACCGGATGGAATACCAGCAGAGTTCTACAAGAACTGCCAACATCCCATAGATGAAATCCTGCTTAGAGTATTCAATGATGCAATTATGGAAGCCAAAATTCCAAATTCCTGGACAGAGGCCATCATCACATTGATACCTAAAGAAGAAGCGGACCACACACATATCCAAAATTATAGACCGATATCTCTGTTGAACGTAGATTATAAATTATTCACATCAATTATTACAGAAAGAATCAAGAAAATAATTAAAGATTATATTCACCCGGATCAAAATGGCTTCATTCCAAAGAGACAACTAAAAAACAATATGAGATTAATAGTTGATGTACTAGAATACTATGAAATGAATATAGATAAACAATCAGCTCTAATATTTCTGGACGCGCAGAAGGCGTTCGATAACCTCAATTGGAATTTTCTCACTTTACAACTGGAAGCCATGAAATTCGGGGACAAATTCACAAATATGATAAAGAGAATCTATTCCCTCCAGACAGCAAGGATAACAATCAATGGCGATCTGACAGAGCAATTCCCAATATTGAAAGGGGTGAGACAGGGGTGCCCCCTGTCCCCTCTATTATTTATACTGGCCTTGGAAATCCTTTTAAAGGAAGTTAGAAGAGATAACGAAATAAAAGGCCTAAAAATTAAACGGGAAGAGTATAAACTCCAGGCTTTCGCCGATGACATCGTATTTATAATAGAACAGCCAATAACAACCGGCACCAAGCTATTAGACAAAATAGAGAAATATGGGAGAGTAGCTGGGCTCAAAATTAATAAACAAAAAACAAAGATATTAACCAAAAACCTCACTAACCAACAAGAAAAGCAACTAGAAGACGAATTAGGCATACAAACGGCAAAGAAAGTAAAATATTTAGGAATATGGCTGACCAACAAAAGTACATCAATTAGAGAAGATAATTATGATAAATTAATAAAACAAATTAAAAAGGACTTAGGAATCTGGAAAAATTTACAACTATCACTTCTGGGAAGGATCGCTTCAATTAAAATGAATGTGTTGCCTCGAATATTATTCCTATTTCAAGTGATCCCAATAAAACCAGGGAAAAACTTCTTTAAAGACCTTAACAAACTAATAGCAGATTACATATGGCAGGGGAAGAAAGCAAGAATTAAATTAAAGCACCTACAGGACACAAGAGAAAGAGGAGGACTGGCACTACCCGACTGGGAAACATACTACAAGGCATCAGCATTAACCTGGATCAAGGAGTGGATGGAACTTAGAAACCATCGACTACTGAATTTGGAAGGATTTGATCTCCAGAGAGGATGGCACGCTTTTTTATGGGAGGGTACGGACAAAAAGCATGAATATTTCCAAAGACATACAATCAGACAAGCACTATACCAGATATGGCAGAGTATCAAAAAGACACATTATAACAAAATCCCAGAATGGCTATCAACAATGGAGGCCCAGATTTATCCAAACGCCTTGGACAGCAACAAAATAAAAACTTACAAAGATTTGCTAAACAATCAGGGGGAATTAAGAACGAGGCAAGAACTGAAGGAGATGGGTACAGACATTGATTGGTGGCCATACGCACAAATAAAATCAAGATATAAGAAAGATTCGGCCCAATTTGGATTTCAAAAAGGTCAAACTGAATTAGATAAAATTTTGCAAGGGACACAGGATAAATTGATTAAAAAAATTTACAATTATTTACGAGGATACAAATTAGAAGAAGAGATAGTAAAAGAAAATATGATAACCTGGGCAAAAAATTTCGGCTACAATATTGAATTAGACAAGTGGGAAAAATTATGGACAATAAATTATAAACTGACAATGTCTGTACCCTACAAAGAAAACCTCTATAAAATGTTCTATAGGTGGCACTTGGCACCAGCTAGACTAGCAAGAATGTTTCCCGGTACATCATCAATATGTTGGAAATGTAAGCGTTACAAAGGCACCTATTATCATATGTGGTGGACCTGCCCAATGGCAAAACAATATTGGCAAAGGATTAGAACTCAAATAGAGGAAATAACACAACAAAAAATAGAAACAAGACCAGAAACCTTTCTACTTGGCATACTAAATGGAAAATATGAAAAGGAAACAACATATTTAATCATACACATGATAACAGCAGCACGAATAATATACGCGCAATATTGGAAGAGTAGTGATATACCAACAGAGGACAGGACAATTAGCAAAATCATGGAATGTGCAGAACTAGATAGACTCACAAAGGAACTACAAAATAGGGAGGAACACGATTACTACCTAGTATGGGAAAAGTGGTATACCTGGTTGGAAGATAGAAAAGGGAAAAAGGATTAAGAACTAAAGGGAATGACCAAATATAGAAAGAGAAAAACAAACTACAAACATAGGTCAATAAAGAACCACAAAGACAGTTAGAAAGGAAAGACCAAACAAAGAGGAGTCAAAAGACGAATAAGAATGTATATTACAGTTGCAATAAACTAGACGTATATCTGAATTTGTGTTTATATGTTTATATGTTTTGTATGTTTTTCTGTTTTGTTTAGTCTGTAGTTATAAATAAAAGCAAAAAAAAAATTAAAAAAAAAAGAAATTTTTAAATTCTTAATGATCTAAGAGGAAAAAATAATAAACCATAGAAAAAGAGACAGACACTTCAAAACAGGGAAAATAGTGATGAATTTTTCAAAACACAGAACAAAAGGCCAATAACTCTTATAAACTATTGTAAAATGACACTTTGCAACAGGGAAAATATTTAATTTTTAGAAATGTTTAAGTTTTTAACAAACAAACAAAGTCATGGAAATAGAGACTGACACTATAGTGACTTGCAAAGTGTGTCATATGTTCCAACATATGCCCATAGAAAACCCAAACTATATATTGTATGTATCAAATGTAACCTACTTGAATTACTAGAAGAAAAAGTAAAGGGTCTAGAGGCAACTCTAGCCACTCTGAAACTCAATTAACAAAGCAAGAAATCCCAACCTAAACAAGACGACTACACCAAAATAAAACACAATAGGGAGCAAAAAAATGCTCTGGGTGGATGATTTCATTTAATAGTTTTTTTAACCTTTCTGCAATTATAGTAGCAAATATTTTATAGTCGGCATTTAATAGTGAGATGGGCCTATAATTTTTAATCTGCTGGTGGTCTGTGTCCTCCTTTGGAATTAATGTAATATATGCCTCTGTCCATGATTTCGGTAATTTGGCTTCTGCTAGTGCTTCATTGTATAGCTCCAGCATTAGCATCTCCAGTGATCCTTGTATGGTTTTGTATAGTTTCGCGGGGAGTCCGTCAGGTCCCGCTGTTTTGTTATTTTTTTGTTTTTTAACCGCCTCCGTTAATTCCATCATGGTTATTTTATCATTCAGTATCTTTCTCTTTGTTGCCAGTATTGTAGTTAGGTCCCTCTCCTTTAAGTATTGTTTAATACTCTCTTCCGATATGTTTACATAACTTTACACATTTTTTTTAAAAAAATGTGTAATTTTTTTTTATCTTCTGTCTGGTAGTGTAGGTTCCCATTCTTATCTTGCAATTGTTGTATTAATTTTTTCTCTTTTTCTCTTTTAAATTTATGTGACAACCATCTCCCTGGTTTATTTGTGCGTTCAAAAAAATTTTGTTTTGCAATTTTAACGTTTTGAGCCAATTCTTCTTGTGTCTTTAAATTTATTTTGTGTTTTACTAAGTCTCTTTTCCGTTTAATTTTATCGTTCTGGGGTTCTTTTTGTAATACTAGTTCCAGTTCTTTAAGTTCATCCTGCAGTATGGAATGTTGTTTTCTTTTTTCCTTATTTCTTTGTGCCACGTATGCTATCGTTAATCCTCGGAGATACGCTTTGGTCATGTCCCATAGATTTTGCAACGTTGTTTCTTCTTTCTTGTTTTCTTTGAGGAATAGTTCCAATTCTTTTTCCATCATTTGCACGTAATCTTTTTCTTTGAAGATCTTTTGGTTCAACATCCATCTCCTTGTCTTCTTCTGTCCTTTCCATCTCACTTTCAAGGGATTATGGTCTGCCCAGGTATTTATCATTATATCTACTTCTTCTATGTCTCTTCTCAATTCCGGATTCATCCATACCAGGGGTGGGTTCTAAAAATTTTTACTACCGGTTCTGTGGGCGTGGCTTATTTTGTGGGCGTGGCTTGGAGGTCATGTGACCGGGTGGCCATGGCTATGTGTATAGGGACTACTCAGAGGGCTGAAAAAAGTGATTTCTGACAGGTCCTCGCACTTTTGACCGGTCTTCGCACTTATGACTGGTCATCATTTATGCCCATTGCAGCATTCTTAACAACTGTGTCACTCATTTCACAACTGCTTCTCTTCACCATGGTGACAAGATAGGACAAAAACGTAAAATATGAGGACAGTCGTAAGTTCGAGGACTGGTCAAAAGTGTGAGGACCAGTCAAAAATAACTTTTTCAGCCCTCTGAGTAGTCCATATGCATAAAAGGATACAGCAATAGAGAGGGATGAAGGAAGGGAAGGGAAATTAGAGTAGGAGTGAGGGTAAGAGAGGGAGGAAGAGAGGAGGAGAAGGAGAAAGGAAGAGGAAGTAGGGAGGAGAAGAAGGGGGGGAAGAGAAAGTAAGAAGGAAAGAAAAGAGAGAGGTGGTAGGTTTGAGGAGAAAGATTGCTGTACAATAAAAAAGATGAAAGGGAAGAAAACCAACCCCAAACAAATATAAAGATATTAAGATAAAGAATGAATTGTTAAACTTTAAAGAATAAAAGAGAACAAATATGAATAAATAGCAATAATTAGAAACACACATACAAACATACAATGTATTTTCTTTGAACAGAGTATTTGGCGGGTTCACAAATTTAAACAGTGTTTAGTCATTTCAATTAAATTTACAATTTCTATATTTCCTTTTTGCCATATTTATTCCGCATCTATTTTTTTAAAAAACCAATATTACCCTTCATCCTCATTTCTAATCTTAATCAAATTCAATTTTTCCCTTCTATTCTATATTATACCCCTTCACATTGTCATCTATTTTTATATCCATCCTCACATTGGTTAATTATGTAATATTACAGTTGTTTAATACAAATTCAACATTTTAATATAAATCAATTAGTTATATAACTATCTTTTTTGTATATTAATCAATATGAACATGAATATTCCAATTATTTCCATGCAATCCAATTTCTTACAAATCAATTAATTATATTTACCAATAATAATAAACCAAATAATTTCCCCCATATATTCTTCCAAACCACAACTTAACCATTTCTGCTTTCAACACAATATACAATTAATAGTATCTCAATTATTACAATTCCCTAGTTAAACAGAGCTTTTTTTCTTTTGTGTTTTAAAATCTTGAACTCTCCTCTTTTGCCCTAAATTTCCCATTGTTTGCAGGTTTGCACCTACCTTTTTTGGTGAGCAAAAAGAAAAAGAATCTCTCTCTGCCTCATTTTGTCACGTTGCAGCAAAGACCCTGCTTTACTTTCAGTTTCGTTTTTTCAGCATAGCTAGGGGGAAAAAATCTGCTCCAGCACTCTTTGCAGCTAGCAACAGAGCCCTGCGCAACACAGCTGAGAGCAAATCAGCTGAGAGTCAGGAGGCCGATCTAATCAACTTGTGCTAATTAACCTATGCTGAAGCTGAAAGGGGCTGTTTTTTCTATTTTTGCAGGCACCGATCTACTCATTTGTTTTCTTTTAACACTGATCAGCTGTAGGGCGGCCCTTTGAAGCCCCGTGGCAAGAGTTTAAACAGTTTTTTTCCCTCTAGCCATCAGCTGGGACTCAGGAGGCAGCAATAGATTGGGAGTGGGCGGGGTAAGCGAATGGCGACCGGGCCGGGAACCAGTTTGGGGGCGTGGCCAGCCAATCTTATTACCGGTTCTCCGAACTATTAAAATTTTTTACTACTGGTTCTTGCGAACCGGTGCGAACCGGGAGCAACCCACCACTGATCCATACCATATCAATCCTTGACCATGAGTTGTGGGGACTTGAATAGAAGGTGTATTGAGTCTTCTTTAAATTTAGGTCTCTCCATTTATCCTGTAAATTCAATTCTTGTATCATCTCAAAGAATGTATTTGGCAGTATTCTTCTTTTTTTCTTGGGGTTTTTTTTTGTTTCTTCTATAATCTTTCTTGATGTCCACAACTGTGTTAAAATCACCTACTAGGCATATATTTTCATGTTCTGACTCTAATATTTTCCCATGTAGTTTACAATAGAATTCCTTCTGATTATTATTCGGCGCATAAATTACCGCAAGCAATATTTGTTTCTGATTTGTTGCTATTTTGATCAGTAATATTCTTCCATCTTTGTCTGTGTAGATTTGCTTAGGTTTTAGCCATTCTTTAATATACACCGCTATTCCGCTCTTCTTTTGCTGTGCGAGGGATAAATGCAATTTCCCCATTTTGAGGTATTCTAGTATACTACCATATTGCTTCTTGATATGTACTTCCTTTAGGCAAACAATGTCCATATTCTGTTTTTGTAATCCTACTAGTGTTTGTTTCCTTTTTGTTGGTGAGTTCATTCCATTGATGTTGAATGAAATCATCTTGATTTCCTCCTCCATCTTATTGTTTATATATGGGTCTCAGTCCTCTATTTGTCCTTACTCCTTTCTGTGCTCTTGTTCTCGCACCTTCCCTTTTGAATCGTTCCATTTCCATCCGTCTCCTTTCGTCCTGGTCCGCCTCTTTCTCTTCTATTTGCTGTTCTTCTTGACTCTTACTCTCTATCTCTTCTCTACTATCTTGCTCTTCATCTGTAGCCAAATAATGCTCGTAAAATTCCTGAGCTTTATCCAAGGTATCAATTTTGAATTTCTTATCCTGCCACGTAATCAGCATTCCTTCTGGGATAAACCATCTGAACATCACCTTATATTTAATCAATTGCAAAGATAAGAATTGGTAGTGTCTTGTCTGTTCCCTGACCCTTCTTGGAATTTGTTTTAGGGTTTGAATTTCTTTTCCTTTATAGATCAATGGTTCATCTCTTGTCCCCTTATATATTTCGTCTCTTGTTGTTTTCCTAGAGAACCTCACGTGGACCTCCCTTGGTAGTTTATATCATTGTGCATAGTTGGTATGTATTCTGTAAATCTTGTCTATATCACTCTGGATCTCCTGTTTATTTTTCTGTAGGGTATCAGCTAATAATTCTGTCATAATCTTTAATAAAGCCTCTTCCTTATTTTCCACTACATTTTGGAATCTCAAGAAGAAGGCTGCTTTTTCCATTTCTAGATGGAAAATTGCCTCTTCCAGATCTCTATTTGCTGCAGTCAGTTTCTGTTCCATTGTTTCTAATTTCTTTTCTGTTTGTTCTGCTTTTGCTTCCACCATTTGTTTTTTTCTGTTTATTTTTGAATATTGCCAGTTGTATTGTCCCTATTTTATCATCCAGTTTACGAATGTCACCCTTCACCTCTCCCATCTCATTTTTTATTTCCTCATGGTTTCTCGCTATTGATTCTTGTGTTTTCACCATCGTTTCTTGAATCATAAGAAGGGTTGTCTGCATGGTCTGCATATTCAATGTAGAGCCTGTTTTCTCTCCACTCAACTGTTTTGGGATGTGAGACCAAAAGGGGGGCGTGTGCGCATGCACGGGGGGAGGGAGTGGGGGTCGTGTGCTCATGCGTGGGGGTCATGCGTGCATGTACAGGGGGCGGGGCATGCGGGAGGGGCATTGCATTATGGGTGTGGGCATGTGCGCGGGTGCGATAGCGTGGGTGCAATAGCGTGCACGTGCATGCTTTTGGCACCCGAGGAAAAAAAGGTTAGCCATCACTGCGATAGTGTATACATATTTACACTAGACCAAATAACCTATATTTAAGCCTGTACTTAATTGTGTATATATTAGTCTGATTTAGACATCTATCTATACTACTATCTATATTATACTATACTATACTATTATACTATTATCTATATTATACTATATTATACTATACTATACTATTATACTATTGTTATTATTGCTATTTATTGTTTATTGACCCATTAATAGGAATATATACTAGAGGATTATATAATTATAAAAGGATTTAATACTGAATAGCAATTTGTATATAAATTTGAGGAATTTTATACGGGAAAGGTGGGAATTTTATAGCTGATATATGCTATTGTGGAAGAATTTCTTCAGGGTTGTGAAAATGACAAGCACAACGACTATTACGAAAATAGGGAAGAAAACATTGTCAAACCCAACATCTATGGTATCATCCCCATCGGGTCAACGCTCAATAGAGAGTTGCCAGGGAGCTCCCCGGCAGGCCAGTGCACCTGGGTGGAGGAGCTGCTCCGGGATGACCAAAAAGTCAGTCCTGTGACTACCACAGCTCTGGAATATGGGACCAACTTTCCCACCAATGTCTGAGTTTCCCACCAAATGAGCCTGAGTGGCGTAGCAGGCTAATGCCTCCTACTGAGGCAGCATTTAACATCCAGCTGCCTGCAATTACTGCGAGTTCTAATCTCACCAGGCTCAAGGTTGACTCAGCCTTCCATCCTTTCTAAGGTGGGTAAAATGAGGACCCGGTTTGTGGAGGCAATAAGCTGACTTTGTATAAATATACAAAAGTATGAAGGCTATTGCTTAACGCATTGTAAGCCGCCCTGAGTCTCTGGAGAAGGGCGGCATATAAATATAAATTTAAAAAAAAACCCCAATGTCAGCAAGTCACCGTCAGTCTGCCCGTCTTTGTTTTCCTTCACTCAGATTGACCAAGCTTCTTGAGAGTAGGAACACAAAAGAGGTTTCCAGGCTATGTGCACTTTCTCTTGGGCCTCCCACCCAGAGGCCTCGCAGAGGCCCCCCCCACGGTCCGCAGGATTTAAAATTATGAACTTGGTGGTCCCTGAGGTGCAAAAGGTTGGGGACACCTGAGCTAGTGTTTGTAATGCATTGTTTATGCAAGCTTTGGGTGGAATGTATGTAGCAGCCAGAATAAATAAGGAAAACTCTTGTGGACAATAAAACAGTTTGCAATTGATAAATAATGTCTCTAAGTCCACATCACAAAATTTCTTTAGTGTAGTTACATTTTTACACCATCAGTTGTTGTTGATATAAAAACAGAGACCCACTCCCTTCTTTTTATGGGATGTTTCTGCAATTCTATCTGCTCTTTGAATCTGAAATCCTGGGATTTGCAAGCAGCTATCATTAATCGAGTCATTCAGCCACATTTCAATGAAGCAGAGGGCTGCCAAGTTAAAAAAAAGTCTGAGTAGTTTTTATTTAAAAGTAGCAGTTCATCTATCTTATTTATGAGTGAGGGAAGATTAGTTAAATGCAGAGAGGGGAGGGGAGATTTGCTTACCCCACACTTCCTGAGCCTTTGTAATATGACTCCTCTTGTGCCCCTCTTCCTCCTTCTTTTGTTCTTCTTCTGCTTCTTTGTTTCTGCAGGGCCAAAAGAGATAACTGCCCTTCCCTCAGTCAGAATTCCCTCCGCATTTGAAAAGAAGGGAGGAATAGTCCCAGAAAGCTATTTGTTATGTAAAGTCCATTGTTTGATATTCAAGAGTTCAATTCTTGAGTATGAAATTCTTAGAGAATCAGAAAATAATAGAAAACATCAAAACTACAAGAGAGCATTTCACCAAGGGTGCCATCAGTGTCACCATCTTGAGGCTTAGCACTCAAAAAAAAAAAAAAGCCCAGAAATCCTTTTCTTTTCCTTCACTCTGGGAGCTTACATATGCTGGAAGAAAAATCGGGGCTCGTTTTTCCCGCCTGGAGAACACACAGAAAAAGAAAAAAAAAAAAACGAAACTCCGCCACTATTTAAATTGAAGAGTCGAAGTGAGCTGCTCGGAAGGAGGCTTTATTTCAGAAGCGAAGTGTCAGCCCTGGAGGCCATCTTTTTCTTTGGATCTCTAGGGCTGCCACACTTGGTGGATAAGCATGCTGTGGGAACTGGGAGGGGGGTTGGATGGAGACGGGGTGAGATGTATAGCCATAACAGCATTCTTTCACTGGGAGTCAAGGACGTTCAGCCTGCACCTGGAGAGGTGTGACTGAGAAACAACTCCAGTTAGGATGGTGACCTGATTGGACCATGTGATGGACATGTGGGCGCAGGGGAAGGGACTTTGACTTTCCTTTGGGTGGGGAAAACCTGGGAGACTTCAGATTTGGGTTTTCCCAGATGTGCCAATATGACATCTCCAATAAAATGGAACTTTGAGAAAATGCCTGCCTCGGAGTCTTACTTGGTTGGGGGTGTTACTTGGAACTAGTGGTGAAATCTAAAATTTGTTACTACCGGTTCTGTGGGCGTGGCTTGGTGGGGGGAGGTAAAGTGACTGGGTGGGCGTGGCCAATTTTTTTTTTTTAACTTTTAAAACCAATTTTTCTACAACCTCTTCGGCAAAGAGGTTGTAAAAAAATGCTTTCAAAAGGCTCTGACGATCCCAGCTGAGTTGCCTGATCGGCAGAGGCTTTTTTCCTTTTAAATGCCTCTGACAATCAGGCAACTCAGCTTGGATCGTCAGAGGCATTTAAAAGAAAAAAAGCCTCTGCAGATCAGGAAACTCAGCTTGGATCGTCAGAGGCATTTAAAAGAAAAAAACCTCTGCCAATCAGGCAACTCCCAGGAAAAGACACAAAGGATACTGAATGAAATCAGGCGAAAGAAATTGAATTGGAAAAGATGTCTATGGATCCTAAAACTTTACATCAAATTAAACTGTTACAGCAACAACTGTCTATGTTAACAGTACAAGAAATAAAAACAAAATTGAACTGTGCAAAACAAAGACACAAATAAACCAGGGAGATGGTTGGTATATAAATTAAGAAAGGAAAGAGGAAAGACAATGATTGAAAATAATTGTGAAGGCAGTAATGTAATAACAGATAATGAACTAATTAAGAAGTCCTTTCATAACTTCTATTCACATTTGTATAAAAGACAGGAGTTAGATATGTCAAAAATAGATGAATATCTTCTAAGCAACAGCTGCCTAAACTATCACAAACCCAGAGACAACTTATGAATGACCCGATAACCACCTTTAAGATATCAGAAGCCATTTAAAAATGAAATCAGGTAAAGTCCCAGGCCCAGATGGCCTTACAAGCCAATAAGTGCTTTGAGGATGAACTCCTTCAACCACTAAAAGATACAATGAATGATATAATACAGGGGGGAAAGGACTTACAAAGATGAGACAAACTGCACCTATCACTATTGGGTAGAATATCTGTAATTAAGATGAATGTTTTACCAAAAATGCTTTATTCCAGATGTTACCAATACTTGCAACCAATAATCCAGTCAAACAATGGCAGAGGAATATTTCTAAGGTTATATGGCAATGGAAAAAAACAAGAATTAGATACAAACTACTGCAAGATGCTAAGGAAAGAGGGGGTTTGGGTTTACGAGACCTGAAATTGTATTTTGATGCATGCTGTCTGGCCTGGTTAAAAGAGTGGGTGAACCTCCAGAATAAGAGGCTACTTGAATTAGAGGGTCACGAATTAAGGTTTGGATGGCATGGTTATTTATAGTATGATAAAGTTAAAGTTAATGTTGATTTTAATAATCACTTTGCTAGATGTGCCATACTAAGAGTTTGGAATAAATATAAAACAAGGTTCTCTACGAAGTTGCCTCTTTGGGTGTCCCCCCCCAGGAAGCTTTTTTTTGGAAAAGAAATGGTGGCAAAGCCAGACTGATGGATGTATGGTAAAATATTATCTTTCAACTCTGGTGACCCTACACTAAAGTCGAGATAAGAACTTGAATCAGAAGGTTATGTTTGCCACTGGTTTACATATCAACAATTGAAAGAATGATTTAAATCAGATAAAGAGTTATGGGTTTGATTTTGCTAAAAATGAATTGGAAATCTTACTGTGTGGTAGTGATGAGCATATTATTGCTAAGATTTATGAAATTATGAAATTGAATTTGGAAAGTGAACATGTAAAACGTATAATTCAGTGGGTATGGAATTTTGGATATAATGTACTGCTTGAACAATGGGAGAATACTGTATGTGGACGAAAGGTTTAAAATTTACACTAAATTATAATTTAAAAGAAATTTTTTATAAGATGATGTATTGTTGGTATTTAACACTGGATAAGTTATCTAGAATGTATAAAGGTATTTCAAATGAATGTTGGAAGTGTAAAAGTAAAGAAGGAACTTTTTATCATTTATGGTGGACATGTGATAAAGCAAAGAAATTTTGGAGCAAGATTCATATTATAATACAAAAAATGATTAAAACAAAAATAAAAATGAAACCAGAAACTTTTCTTTCGGGTTTAATGGAAAAAGACCTGGATAAAAAATTTGGAACTTTGATCTTATATATGTTGACAGCAGCAAGACTATTATACGCACAAAAATGGAAGGACGTTTAGATTCCCACTATGGATGAATGGCTACAGAAGCTGATGGAGTTGGCAGAAATGGCTAAATTGACTGTTTTGGTTAAAGGAAAGAATATAAATACCTTTGTTTCCACATGGAGACTGCTTCTGAACTTTGTGCTTGAAGTGGAAAAAAAATATGAAACTTTGATTTTGGGTTTTACCAATTAGATTCAGAGGTGGTATTCAGCTGGTTTATACCAGTTCGGGCAAACCGGTAGCGGAGATCACGGGTGCCCCCCCCGCCCTGGCGCTATGCCATCCTATTTAGGCATGTTTTTGAGGCCGGGTGCATGTAGAGAAGGCTGGGCACATGTGCGGAAGGCCGGGCACATGCGCAGAAGGTGCGCATGAGCACAAAGCAAGTGTGTGCACGGCGAACCAGTGGTAACAAAATGTGAAACCCACCGCTGATTAGATTGATATGTTTTTATAGAAATAGCTAGTTTATATTATTATGGAAAAACAAAAAGTTGTGGTTTGATGTTAATGCTTTATTTTACTGCAACAGAGGGAGTTGGAAGTCTTTTCCCCAGTCCCTCTTCACCTTTCTCTCCCCCACTGTGCCTTCCTATTTACTTTTGTATTTTGTATTTTATCTTATAACCTAATAAAAATGTTTAAACTAACAAATGTAATTAATTTTATCCCCTTATCTTTAGTCTGTCTATTGCCTCTCGTGAGCTCCCTTTGTGAATAGACAAACTAAATTCAATGCTTCCGCTTTTTGCAACAGCCGAGCTATTCAGGTTTCCGATTGCAAAATTGTTTCTTTTAGGCTGTTGGTTTGAGCTTGGAGCTTGGCAATTTGGTTGCAAATGTTTCATCACCATTGGAGGAGACATCTTCAGTGCGTTTTGAATTGTGCTCTTCTGTAAGAACACAGGTCTTTAAATACCTTTTTATGAGATGCAAATTAGTCTGAATATTGTTTGCTCAGATATTTCTGAGTCATGGTCTGATTTTGGACTGTTTGATTGGCTGGCTCTTGTTGCTGGGCTATAGTCTTTGGTTTTTAAGTACTGTCTGTGTGATGCATATTAGGATTAGAGTTGTTTATCTGGGTGCTTTTGAGTCATGGTCTGGTTTGACAATTTGAGGGGCTGGCTGTTGTTACTGAGACGTGGTCCAATTTCTTGTGAGCCGATGGGTTATAATTTTGTTGCTGTGTAGTGGGGTGCCTGTTTGTTTATTTTAAATGCTACCTTCGGGATCGTGGTTGATGCAGTTCTTTTGTTGTCAGTGATTGGTAGACTGGGTCGATGTCAATGTGTCTGTTTATTGACTTATTGGTGGAAAACCAGGCTTCAAGGAATTCTCTTTCTCTCCTTGATTTCGCCTGGGTTACAACTGTGGCCCCGGTTAGATCAAATTTGTGACCTTCTGAATCTTCATGGACTGACATGAGGGATAGTGGGTCATGTCTTTTGATAGTACTTAAAAACCAAAGACTATAGCCCAGCAACAACAGCCAGCCAATCAAACAGTCTGAAATCAGACCATGATTCAGAAATATCCGAACAAACAACATTCAGAGTAATTTGCATCTCAGACGAGCACAATTCAAAACGCACTGACGATTTTTCCTCGAATGGTGATGAAACATTTGCAACCAAATTGCCAAGCTTGGAGCTCAAACCAACAGCTTAACTACCAACACGAGCTACTAATATACAAACACATTTCATTGTTTCTTTTCTGATGATAATGCTTTTGAATTACTTGCTATTTAATAGATTTTCTTACAAATTGAATCATAACATCTCTTGGCAATTGTCTTCTGACTGCATATACTGAATTTATTCTGTAAATTTTATCAATTTCCTTAGAGAAGTCTAATTTTTCATCATTAAACCATTTGGACATTTCTGTTACAATTATGACTTTTAAATTTGTGCTTTTACAGGTTTCTAAAAAAAGAGGTCTAAAGAAAGGTCGTCTGGTTTTCCTGGATCTTAGATTATATTACGATGCTTGTTGTTTGTTGTTAGACCTTGAAGGTTCTGATTTGAGATTTGGGTGGTATGTTTACTTGTGGTATGACAAAGTAAAAGTTAAACCTGGGTTTAAGAATCATATTATTAGGCAATCGATTGGGTGTGTATGGTGGAAATATAAAAGAAGATTGGCTGATAAAGTGCCACTTTGGCTATCACCTCATGAAGCACTACACAGAAAATGCTACTGAAATGTAAATGAATGACATATCAGGATTTATTGATATTTGAAAAACAGGGACTTAAAATAAAAACAATAGAACTAGTAAGTGAAGGATTTGTTTGTGATTGGTTCAATTATTATATAATTTTTAAAAGATTTAAACTTGATAAAAAAATTTTTTTTGCAGGAATTAAATCAGAACAATTTATGTCTGGAGATGACCACTTGATTGCTAATGTACATAAAATGTTACTTAAGATGAACCTGGAAGACAAATATGTCAAAGATTGTATGGTAAAATGGGTGAAAAATTTTGGGTATAACATAACGCTAGATAAATGGGAGAATGTATGGACCAATGATTTAAAATTTACTTCGAATTATAGTTTGAAATAAAATTTTTATAAAATTATGTATTGTTGGTATTTGACCCCAGATAGACAAGCGAAAATGTATAGAGGGATTTCCAACAAGTATTGGAAATGTAATCAAAACTCAGGTACATTTTATCATATGTGGTGGTCTTGTAAATATGTTAAATCATAGTGGAAAAACATAATAATAATAATGCAGGAAATATTTAAAATACAGATATTAATGAAACCTGAAGCTTTTCTTTTAGGTATTATGGACAAACCAATCAAAAAACAATTTGGGACACTCTTTATATGGTGACCACTGAGAGGATTGTAATTGCTAATTATTGGAAAGGAAAAGAGATGCCAACTGTTGAAGAATGGATTTTAAACTTGACTGAATTAGCAGAGATGGCAAAACTAACTGCCTTGATTAGAAACAAAGGACTAGGCAGCTTTATAAGTGTTGTGGCCCGTCAGCGGCCTGTGCAGCTAGTAGCTGATTCCGACAGCGAGGAGGCTGGTGTGGTGCTGCGCTAGCAGCCTGTGCAGCTGGCACTCGAGTCAGACAATGAGGAGGCTGGAGAAGATGTGGTGCCAGAGGCGGAGATTCAGCCAGGGCCTTCAGAACCTCCAGAAGCTCCCATAAGTGAAGAGGAAGAAGAGGAGCCGCCTCTTCTTGATGTACAAGCGCGCAGAGCTGTTAAAAGGCAGGAGTGGCTCCTCAGGAGGAGGTCTCCTCGAGAGTAAGGCTTGGGGCTAATTGGCCACTCCCCTAGCCTATTTAAGGAAGGACGACAACTGATGCAATTTGCAGGAAACAACTTCGTTCATATTCCTTTGCATCTTGATTCCAGAAATGTCTGATCGGCTCTTGCTCCTTTCTTGTCAGTTTTCCTGCAAATTGCTTCTGGGCATTCTGCCAACCACAGTAAGATTACGGTTATCTGAAATACTGTGCTTCAGAATTGAGTTATTATTCTTTGGATTCTTTTTTTTTGTAATTTTTTTTAATTTTTTCAAACATAAACATAACACCCCCCCCCCCCCAAGAACGAAGTTTTGGTTTTGGTTACAAATGGTTATACTAGTTTAACAAATGAAGACAGATATTTTTAACATAAATTCCAACATCTTAATTTAAATCTTTCTATTATCTCATCATACATCTTAATTTCCTACTAAAGTAAAGCTCATTTTTATTTTCAATTATAAATTCAATTATAAATCAAAATTCAATACCGCTCTGTCTAAATTTTTCTCCATTGCTCCTTTTAACATCAACATTAAACACAAAAACAGTCTAATCTGTTAATCTATATATTTACCTTACAATTTTATCACCACAAATCTTAATTTCCAAATGTATACAACTCAATTTTTATTCAATTTATTAATCAAAATTTATTTTCTATTTTTCTCGTTTTATAGACCCAGTTCATCCAATCTTTTAATCTTAAACTTTTACACAGACATCTCAAAAAAATTATTTCATTTTAATTATCGCCCAACTTTTTCTTTTTTCACCCCTTATTAATAATTATTCTTCAATATATTCTTCTCATTCTCCTCCATCACTCCACCTATTGTTTGGCTGATTTCCAGCATAACATATTTTGGCTGAGTTTTCAGCATATTCTCCTCCATACCTCCAACTATTATTTGGCTGATTTCCAGCATTTTCCATTGTTTTGGCTGATTTCCAGCATGCTTTATTTTGGCTGATTACCAGCATTCTCCTTCATATCTCCACCTATTTTTTGGCTGATTTCCAGCATTACATTATTTTGGCTGAGTTTTCAGCATATTATCCTCCGTAACTCCAAATACTATTCTGCTAAATTATTTTAAAAATTTCTTTTTCAATATGTTGTCTATTAATCCACTGTTTCCAACTATACTCTTCCAGGGTGTATCCCCATCTATTTCTTAATATTAATCATTTCCAACATGTGTTAAATTCAATCTCAGTTATTACTTCCATCTGTGTACCTTATTATATCTATAATCATTAACAATTGATCATAATTATCATCCACCACTTTGTTATCAAATTAAAACTAAAACATGTTGCATCAAATTATGCTTTTATGTAGATTACTTTTAGTCACCTTAACTTCCCACTTTTATTTTAATTCTTTTATTTTTAATTTTCTATCTTTATTATACCATAAGCACTTCGTTTTTATTTAAAGCTCACTTAAACTTTGAACCATTTAAACAATTAAGCATTCAAACATTGCTATCTGATTTATCTATTTTGCTTCATTTCCTTATCTGTCCATAAGCATTTCAATTCAAAGTCAATACATCCACGCTTCAAACTCTGCATATCCTTTTAAACTCTATTATAAAATCTGTTTCCAGTAAAATCCATCAGCTTCTCCACTTCCATTCCTGCGCCAGACCTTTTGTTGCTGCGCCAGTTAGTTAAAAGTTTATTAGTCATTGTATTTCTTCTTTTTTGGAAAGCCATTAAAAGACAGAATAGGAATCTCCAAAGTTCAAGGAACAATAATTCTATTCAGAGTAATCCATAATATGTAACAAGTCAAGTAGGTTCTTTTCAGGAAAAAAAACAAGTCTCCGCAATCAACACTTTCACTTAGTCACAGCTTCAATCGCCATTTTGAAACATTTATGTAGCTATCCATTTAATCTCTTTGTCTGGCTTTTAAAGATGCCAAATCCTTAATTATCGCTTTTCTCTTTTCCAAAAGTCAAGTCCATTTCAGTTTTAACAAGAAAGTTCGAATATCCAGCTCTATTTGGTTAAAAAGCAATTCATTCCAATCAATCAGTGCGAAAGTAAATTTCTTAAAGGGTCTTTAACTCCTTTCCTTATTTTGCAAAATCTTCAAGCCCCTCAGATCTTCAGCCGCTAGGTAAGGCTGGGGGTCTTATTTGCAAATATCCTTATTCACACGTTGTTTCTCGCCTGGGTTGGTGTCACCCGGCTCTGAAGCACATCGTCCTTTCTTCCTTCCTCCTGTGCATTTCTTGTCCTGATTTGTTGTGGCTTCAAGGCAGCCGCCATGGCTGCCGTCCCCTGCTGCTGACTTAGAGGGTTGCCTCCGGCCACCGAGGAACTTGCCCGTTCCTCTTGGCCGCCCAAGGGGTTCCTCTCTTTCCCCTGTCCCTTCAGGACAGGATAGGTCCACAGACCTGTCAGCAGCGGTTTGCCAGTCAGGGTTTTTGCAGGGCTCATCAGAAGCCCCGGAAGTCTATTTATTCTTTGGATTCTTGTTGGCTGTTAATGAAGTTAAATTAACAGCCCTTGTTCAGAAAAGACTGATTTAAACTGTACTTGTGTTTGAACAACTACTTAGAAAACTCATCAGTAGTCCTTAATTAGTAAACTAAGGTTTGTACGGACTTTGTGTGTGCTGCGTTCTTTGGGGTCCGTAGCTGGGGCAGAACAATAAGAGAAAGTTTGTGGACTTTCTACATGTTAAATACAGTAACAGATGGTTAACAGAGGGATTTAAAGATTTAAGTAACGTTTGGGCTAATCTGTTGACTTTTTTCTTTTTTTTAAACATATATATTATGAAGTTACAATACATGCTTCCTAAATCAACCTAGAATTTTGGATGTCCTTAATTTGATCAGTAAACCTTAGTTAAACTTGTGTGGGTGTGTTAGAAGAAATGTCCATCTGGGTTCAGTTCCAAGTGGGGAAAAAGACACTGGATTCATGGAGTTGCTTGAAAAGAAGGTTTATTGATGAACAGGATCCTGGCTTGAGATGGCTTGAGATCCTGGGCAGGAAAAAGGAAGAGATGCTGAGAGTCCCTGGGTTTTATACCCTCTCTGGCTTTGAACTACCTGGGGCACAGGAAGAGTATCCTGATTGGTTGCTGTCAGAGGTCATAGCTAGCTTTTTAGGTTGTCTGTGTGTTAAGTTTGGTTGAATCTTGCTGGGTGATGCAATGAAGGGCAATCAAATGGCTCTGTCTGAAGGAGGTAAATCTTTGTTATGTAGAATAGACTGGCCCAGGCCTTAATGGCCCATTGACAAAGGTGGGGGGGCTGAATTTCTGCCTCCCTTTTAGGGGAAATATTCTGCCCTTTTAATATTTCCTAAAATATCTCATTTTTCTAGGAGAGGGGTGAGTGCTAACTTCCTACAGATGTGAATTAGGAAAACCCGAATATGTCCTGAAATTGTTCTTCCAACATAAAGTTACTTTATAAAATCAGTGGTTATTTTAAGACATACAAGCAAGGACCTCCAAAATACTGAACAAAAGAATCTGACTGTATTATCTTGAGTTGTCAGCTAAATCATATCCTAGATGTCATGTTTGACATAGGCTATTTACAGGTTGTTGCACATTGCCCAGAGTAGCTTTTGTGAAATGGGTGACACCCAAGGCAAACAAACTGCTGTCCACATAACTATTTGTCTCAGTGTTAGATACAAATAGCCCCACAATGTGATCAAGCTTACTCCAAAAATGGCCTGGTAAGATCTATTGCTATGAAACAGCAACTTTTTTCTCTTCTGTTGATACAGTTGAAACTTATAGAATGTGTGTGTGTATCCCACTTCTACCACAGTAAAAATCAGCCATTAAATGAAGACCAAAACCAGTCAGCAGGTACAAATTATACTTTTATTTTTAAATTGGCAATAAACCAGAAGAGAACTAGTACTACATTTAATTCTATGGTGTCATTGAAAAAGGCCAAATGATTATGAGAAGAAATATACAAAGAGAACAAATGAAAACCCCAAAATATAGTTCTAACAAACAAAATCATTAATTTAGACACTGAAGTCTAGTTTGAAAATCTAAGATGTACAAAAGACACAACATGAATAAAAATGGCTGCACAGATGCAATTTAGCTGTTTTCCTTCTTTTTGTCATTTTATTTATTTAAACACAGGTTTGGGTGCTTTTCAGATATTGGAAAAATTAAAGGTAAAAGTGCATAAGTTAAAGAAGGCAGAAAAAATAAATCAAGCAATGACCAACCCTTTATTTCAAGGAAGGGGTGAAAAAGCTAGGAGATTTTTTTTAAAATGAGCTATTTTGTTGTAACTTGATATGGTCCTCTAAAAATATTTATTCACATTATGTTACTTTGTAACTTCCTCACAAAAAGATATCCTCTCCAGGATTGTCCACACAATTTTGCCTAATTTTCATCAGTCAGAAAAACAGCTGCTTCTAAGTTTGTGCTTCCATTTTAGCACCAAGAATGTAACCTCAACCCTATCAGTCACTGCTGTTGGCACCCTCTGAAAACTCACCTCAAGGATAAGTGGTCCCTAGACACCTACAGCCCTCTACAAATTGGCTTGTTACAGGAAAGCCTGCTACCATTCTCAATGGCCTTTGTAGTGGCTCCAATAGAGCTCATGGAATTATGCTATGGTATGAGGAGACAGAGACACTCCTTCCTTGAACACCTTTTTCACTAGTGCAAGCATTTAAGGGAAAAACAGAGATGAGGATTTCTAAAAAATAAGATTCTAAGATGTTTGTGCTTCTACAACATGATGAAAAGGATGACTTCAAAATGTAATCACTATTTCTATTTTGATTGGAATAATATATAAGAGCTTCTTAATGTTATGATGAGGGAAGGAGCTCAAATCAAACCAGCAATCATATGCTAACGATGAAGAGATGCAAGAGCAGAGCGATATATTGGAACATCCCTTTACTTACATTTGGAGGAAAAATACAGAGGTAAAAAGTTATCCTTAATTCTTGCTTAATGAAGCCCCTCAGTGGCACCCCTTGTAAAGAGATGCATGCTTTTTATTCTTAACTGTATATGCTTTGTAGTGCAAACAAAGAGTATTCAGTTAAGAAAAAAAAGTCCCAGAAACAGTGGAAATAATATAGAGAGAATGTCAACCCTCCACTATGCAAGGGATCAAGAAGCTATATGCAAACAGTTCTGGAATGGCAGAAAATATGAAAATAGTAAGAATTTATCATATTGATCCTTTACAAACGAGAGGTAATAACAACAAAGCCAGAAAGTATTCAATAAATGTGCCTCTGAAGGACATTTTTAATAATACAAAATTAAAAGTCCATTCATAACTGTTTCACCTATCCTGGTTACACCAGAGATTGCTACCAAATAAAATGCTAAATATTTTCAGCAGAATACTTCCACTTGCAGATAATTGTAGCATATTTAAATGTTACAAATACCAGTGCTCAGGCTAATTTCTGCTGTGTGACAGGGAGCAGGCTGTACATTTGCTGACAGTTTTTTTCTTTTTGGGGGGGAGCCTTTGGAGAGCTTTAAAAATAAGTGAAAGCAATTTATACTTGATGAATAAATGAACTAAGTATCTCACACTTTTAGTAATCCTCCTTGCCTTTGTTGTTCCATCACATTATCCAACCAACATAAATTTCCAGTTTTGTAGCAGTTCCCTGCTATTTTTGAGAGCAAACTTCTCTAAGGAATTTGAATTTGGTCCATGATACTATCCCAAGCAGCAACAGAGACTGTCAGATTGAGATCAAAAGAGAAAGCGGAATGTCTCTAGTGCAAGATCTTTGTTCCACTGATGACTTCCCAAGTGCCAGGTCCACCAGGGAGAAGCAGTGGACTGTAAACATTGCTTGGCTCAAATGGCACACAAAGGAAAGAAAGAGCTGTTCCCTAATCTGCCTACCAGCTGACAAGAGATTTGAATCTGTTAAAAATAAATTCCTCATACAAAATCTACTTTCAGTAGAAATGTATGACAAACAACAATGTGGTCCCACAGTTAGCACCTCCGTAGAAAGTGTGATTCTTTTTGCTAGGGCTGATACAGAGAACCTTGGGAAATCTGTCTACTTTCACACATTAATTACCAACAGGATTTAGGAGTCTGAAAAAAGGAGAAAACTGATACTAGGACTTTAAAAGGGGCCATGTGCGGGCATTTCCTAAGGAAGACTTTAAAAAAATATCATTCTGAAACTACTTTTGGGATAAAGGGGAAGGTAGCAAGAATGGAGAGAAGCATTTGGATTATGATGTCCCTCTTCATCTGCTTTCAAAATAAGGTAGCATCAAAATTGAGCTGTGCAGGTTAGATGTTTTAGTGGCAACTCTTGTTGAGCATTTGTATGATTATTGTCTAATCATGCCCGTATCAGACCAAACTAGAGATCCACTCTGACTGAGCCATGACATCTAAGAGGCAATCCTAGCATTATAATCGATCCTGCTAAATTATTCCATTGGTATATACAGTTGCAAGAAAAAGTATGTGAACCCCTTGGGATTATGTGGAGTTTTGCATGAATTGGTCATAAAATGTGCTCTGAACTTCATC
>WNWU01012525.1:173882-184868 GCA_012654045.1 Ptyas mucosa
ATATAGTATTTTATTTTAAATTTGGGGTTTTTTTGAATGAGGGTTTCTTTTTTTTTGTTGTTGTTGTTGGGTTTTTTTTCTTTGTTTTAAATGAAAGAAGTTATAAAATATCTTGTTATATTGAGTAATGATAGGTTTGATTAGGTAATACTTAATTATTTTATTAACTGCTGTAATTATAAATGGAGATTAATTCTGTTGAATTAGATGGAATAAGAAGAAAGAAGACTTGCTTTCCTTTTATCTACTTGTTTAATGATTATGATTATGATAAGTGTGAAATGGAGTTTAATTTAGAGAATTTGAGCTGTATTTTATCTTGTATTTGCTCTGGGAAGTCAGGGGGGGGTGGTTGGGGAGGGGGGAGAAAATGTATGTAAAACTTTTAAAACTTTTTCAATAAAAAAAAAAAGAAACTGGCAGACTCCATGAATGGAAGGCTTATGACTGTTACTGAAAAGAAGGGTGGCTATATTGGTCACTGATTTTTTTTTAAATGTTAGAAATGTTTATTTGTACATTTTGAGTTGTTTGTTTATTATTCTCACTTTGTTGTTGTTAGTTGCGAAGTCGTGTCCGACACATCGCAACCCCATGGACAACTTTCCTCCAGGCCTTCCTGTCCTCTACCATCCCCCGGAGACCATTTAAGCTTACGCCTACTGCTTCAGTGACTCCATCCAGCCACCTCGTTCTCTGTCGTCCCCTTCTTTTTTGCCCTCAATCATTCCCAGCATTAGGCTCTTCTCCAGTGAGTCCTTCCTTCTCATTAGGTGGCCAAAGTATTTGAGTTTCATCTTCAGGATCTGGCCTTCTAAAGAGCAGTCAGGGTTGATCTCCTCTAGGACTGACCGGTTGGATCTCCTTGCAGTCCAAGGAACTCGCAGGAGTCTTCTCCAGCACCATAGTTCAAAGGCCTCAATTCTTTGGCGCTCAGCCTTTCTTATGGTCCAACTTTCACAGCCATACATTGCAATAGGGAAAACCATAGCCTTGACTATACACACTTGTTGGCAGGGTGATGTCTCTGCTTTTTAGAATGCTGTCTAGATTTGCCATAGCTTTCCTCCCCAGGAACAAGCGTCTTTTAATTTCTTGGCTGCAGTCCCCATCTGTGGTGATCTTGGAGCCCAGGAAAATAAAATCTGTCACTACCTCCATTTCTTCCCCATCTATCTGCCAGGAATTGAGAGGGCCGGATGCCATGATCTTAGTTTTCTTAATGTTGAGTTTCAAGCCAACTTTTGCACTCTCCTTCTTCACCCGCATCAAGAGGCTCTTTAGTTCCTTTCGCTTTCTGCCATTAGAGTGGTATCATCTGCATATCTGAGGTTGTTGATATTTCTCCCGGCAATCTTAATTCCAACTTGTGATTCATCTAGCCCCGCCTTTCTCATGTTGTGCTCTGCATATAAGTTAAATAGGCAGAGTGACACTATACAGCCTTGCCGGACTCCTTTCTCAATTTTGAACCAATCAGTGGTTCCGTGTCCAGTTCTCACTGTTGCTTCTTGACCCGCATGTAGGTTTCTCAAGAGACAAATAAGATGGTCTGGTACTCCCATCTCTTTGAGAACTTGCCTCAATTTGTTGTGATCCACACAATCAAAGGCTTTAGCATAGTCAATGAAGCAGAAGTAGATGTTTTTCTGGAACTCCCTAGCTTTCTTTTTTTTTTTTGAATCAAGTTTTATTGATTTTTCTCCCCCACATTCACCCGCATCTTTTTTTGAACAGAGTATTGGCCATTTCTTATCTTATACAATTTTTCAATTTCAAATACATTTTACTCAATTACAATTTTTGCCAAAATCTTCCTTTTTTCCCTATTTTTTCTTTAATTCATATATCAATATTTCTATATTTATTTATATAAACAACATCTTCATTCGCTCTCAAATTCTAATTTTCCTGTTTGTTCACATTTATTCTCTTTTATTTTTTAACAATTTCTTCTTTATCTTCATATATTCATATGCGTGTTCGGGGTTGCCTTTCTTCCATTTCCTCTTTTTTGTTATAAAAGCTGTCCCTAGCTTTCTCCATGATCCAGTGTATGTTGGCAATTTGATCTCTAGTTCCTCTTCCTCTTCGAAATCCTGCCTGTACTTCTGGTCCTTTATCATGCCCATCTTTGCATGAAACGTTCCCTTCATATCTCCAATTTTCTTGAAGAGATCTCTGGTCCTCCCTATTCTATTGTTTTCTTCTATTTCTTTGCACTGTTCATTTAAGAAGGCATTCTTATCTCTTCTAGCTATTTTCTGGAATTCTGCATTTAATTGGGTGTATCTTTCTCTTTCTCCCTTGCCTTTTGCTTCCCTTCTTTCCTCAGCTATTTGTAAAGCTTCCTCAGACAGCCATTTTGCTTTCTTGCATTTCTTTTTCTTTGGGATGGTTTTAGTTGCTACCTCTTGTACAATGTTGCGAACCTCCGTCCATAGTTCTTCAGGCACTCTATCAGATCTAATTCCTTAAATCTATTTGTCACCTCTACTGTATATTCATCAGGGATATGATTTAGCTCATACCTGAGTGGCCTAGTGCTTTTCCCTACTTTCTTCAATTTAAGCCTAAATTTTGCCACAAGAAGCTCATGATCTGAGCCACAGTCAGCTCCTGGTTTTGTTTTTACTGACTGTATAGAACTTCTCCATCTTTGGCTGCAGAGCACATAGTCAATGTGATTTCTGTGTTGACCGTCTGGTGATGTCCATGTGTAGAGTCGTCTCTTGGGCTGTTGGAAAAGAGTGTTTGCTATGACCATTGTATTCTCTTGACAAAACTCTACCAGCCTGTGCCCTGCCTCATTTTGTACTCCAAGACCAAACTTGCCTGTTATTCTGGTTATCTTTTGACTTCCTACTTTAGCATTCCAATCCCCCATGATGATAAGGACATCATTCTTTGGTGTTAATTCTAGAAGGTGTTGTAGGTCTTCATAGAACCGGTCAACTTCATCCTTTTCAGCACCACTGGTTGGGGCATAGACTTGGACTACTATGATGTTGAATGGTTTGCCTGGGATTTGAACTGAGGTCATTCTGTCATTTTGGGGATTGTATCCCAGTACTGCTTTTCCTATTCTTTTATTGACTATGACGGCTACTCCATTTCTTCTGAGGGATTCTTGCCCGCAGTAGTATACCTGATGGTCATCTGAATTAAATTCACCCATTCCTGTCCATTTTAGTTCGCTGATTCCTAAGTTGTTGATGTTCAGTCTTGTCATCTCTTGTTTCACCACATCCAGCTTGCCTTGATTCATGGATCTTACATTCCAGGTTCCTATGGAGAATAGATCTTTGCAGCATCAGACTTTCCTTTCACCACCAGATACATCCACAGTGTCCTTTCAGCTTTGGCCCAGTCGCTTCACTCTTTCTGGTGCTACTAGTACTAGCCCTCTGCTCTTCTCCAGTAGCATATTGGACACCTTCCGAACTGAGGGGCTCATCTTCCAGCATCATATCTTTGTTCCTTTTGGTACTGTCCATGGGGTTTTCATGGCAAAGATACTGGAGTGGGTTGCCATTTCCTTCTCCAGTGGCTCACGTTTTGTCAGAACTCTCTGCTATGACTTGTTCATCTTGGGTGGGCCTGCACAACATAGCTCATAGCTTCATTGCGCTGTACAAGCCCCTTCACCATGACAAGGCAGTGATCCATGAAAGGGTTTCTCACCTTAACAGATGCAAATAAACGAGTGAGATGGGCAAATTTTCATTTTTCATTTAGATGCACAATAATTCTGCACACTAATAGTTGCCCAATAATTGTGCACACAGAGTTATTCTCCTAAGAACGTCAAAACCACACTTTTTCTTTATTAAATATTCAGGTTTGAGGTTGATTAACATTTTGGATTGACCAAGAGCACTGTAGCTGTTCAATAATAAAATTAATCCTCCAAAATAAAACTTGCCTAATAATTGTGCACAGTATATTTTACATTACTATGTCTGAGCACGTAAGCATGTCAGTAGGAATGTGGAACTGGTAATTAATGTACTTCTCCCAGACATCCAACCTATAGACCAAATAAAAACCACAGAGTTTATCTGCTTGGACAGCCACCTATTCCAGGAAGATCTGCTATGCGCTATGTGCCCCTCTACATGCTTTTTTCCCCTGTGCTGTATGATGCTGCAGATTGCAGCAAAGTTTTTTTTAAGTTTCCCTGCTCCACATTCTCTATTCTCCTTTTTCCAGTATTCTAGTGAGCAACTGAACAGTGTGAAGTCCTGAGAAAAGGTAAACTCAAACTTTTGGCTCCTATTAGCTCCCATCACAAATAGTGTTTCTGGCTTGTTCTTCTGGTAGATGCTAACTCTTATAACAGCCTCAAATTCAGAAGAGTTTTGGCCTATTGTTATATGCAAACACAAATTATTTATTTATATATCAAACTTCTTAACTGCCCATCTCATGTTATTCTATACATTATACTTAAATTGTTATTTTCTATATTATTGTTTATGAAACTGCAATATAAAATATTAAAAAGCACAGACTAAAAATTAAGGGCAACACCTAGAAATGCTACACACAACTGTATCAATTTTACAGGTACTTTGGTCTTACAGTTTGGTTTATAGGTGCACTGTACCCCACTGTCCTGCAGTTCAGCATGAACTGAATGAAGTTTGAGTCAGAGGTTTTACTGATTATCTGAGACTTTCTAACTACACAAGTTAAGGGTTAAAAAGATGGAACTATAACTTCAAGATTCAGTTAAAATCAGAGAATCAATAGACCCTTTCAGACTAAATATCACAGTATCTTAAGCTGCCTTCTGTGTAGTTTCACACACAGAGATAAGACTTGCAAAATGATTCCTTTCCAATAATACACATTGATGCAATTTAAATAATTTGCTTAATATGTATACCTTTCTTCCTGCCTTCACCTGAACCTTAGAGATAGACCATATCATAGGGTTGTAGTTAAGCGTTAAACTACTTATTTCAGAATAAAAACCTGACATATTTACAAGATATTTTATATACACATCAATGCAGGACCACACTTACTCCTCCTCCAGTTGGGGCACTATGCTGTATTGAGACTGGTGCTGCTGGTTCCTTATAGCCACAGGACTGAGAGGCTGGTTGTTGTGGTGACTGCTGATGGTAAACTAGGATGGGGGGTGGGGGGGAGAGACAAACAAATTGTTAACTGCAAGCAAATTGTTAACTGTTTACTGATTACAACTTGAATCTGCATTGGATGACTATCAATGCAAAATTCCTGATGAAGATATCTATGAAATGCAAAGGTCACAAATTGAAATGCTACCTTAAGACAACAAAATCTGGTAAAGCATTAAGTACAACCCTTTCTTTTCATCATTGTTTCTATTTGACATTATGTTTTCAAAACTCCTTTGATATGAAATCATTTGTGCTGTTTATTTGTTGATTGATGTAATTTTAGAATTACATGGCATGCTGCAAAATTCTGTCTGGCTGTTTTTTGAGCCTGGTGTCACTACTTGAGGGAGAATAATTTATAATAATTTGTAATCAAATGGAACCACAATTTGTGTGCTTATTAAAGCTTAATATTTTTAAGCCTTAATTTTATTTGAATCTTATATTGTTTCTGCATGGTCTATTGAGTGCATGAATTTGAATAGTGGTCAGTGATTGTAATAAAATTGAGTAGAGTAACTGAACAGAATATAATTTATAAGAAAATGGAAGGTATTACCAACATATTTTTATCTGCAATTATTAGTCCTATTACTTTTATATTTTTGGTGACTGCAACTGTTTATTTTGCCTAGTATTACAGATAATCATTCCAGCTTAGCATACAATATTGACAGGCAACATCTACAATGCTTTTCTTGCTTTTAATATCAGATGGATAAACTGGGTGCAGAATGTCATATTTGGCATCAACTAGCATAGTCTTTCTACCTGTGTTATATTATTCCCTGTCACTTTAGCATAAGTTCCACCTCCCACTTCTCACTGCTATGGAATTGTTTCATTTCACACATGTATCTCATGATTCTTCTAAGAATAGAAATCTGATGTGATGTGATACTAACATGGATTGGGGTTAGGAAGACTTGGGTTCAAGTCCCCCTTCAACCATCAATAGTAACTTTGGGCTAGTTCCTTTTTTCAGCCCAATCTATCTCACAGCTAAATTAAAAATGAGACTATATCCTAGCATGAGTTCCTTAGATTGCTTTGTAAGAAATAAATAATAATTATAAACGATAAGGCTTCATAAAACACTGCCGTATAACTATAAGGTGAACAGAGGCAACCCAAATTAATACTTAAATTCATGTGAATTGATGGGATTACCAACAATCTCTCTTTCCTCCTGCTCATTACCAAGGTTACTTGGCTGGGCATGATGAGGTTGCCGATGTGATGGTGGTGGCTGCTCAACTGTTCTCCTGTAATTGGCACCTTCTTGGGAATTACGGAGCTCCAGCTCACCTCCCTCCCCTCCAGGAGCACCCATCTTGCTCTTCTCAAATTCGTCATGGTATTTTATCTACAAAAGAAGGAAAAGATATTATTAGCAAGCAGTACTGAGTATCTAAAAGCCTTATAATGTATTTCCCACATCACTTGGTCTTGGCTACCACCTTTAAAGCGCTCCATGGCATCGGACCTGGGTATTTGCGGGACCGCCTTCTGCCACCAATAGCCTCCCACCGGCCAGTACGCTCCCACAGAGAGGGACTCCTCAGGGGGCCGTCAGCCAGGCAATGTCGGCTGGCAACCCCCAGAGGGAGGGCCTTCTCTGTGGCAGCACCTGCCCTCTGGAACGATTTGCCCCCGGAGATTCGGAGGATATCACATCTCCGGGTTTTTCACCGTGCCCTAAAAACTCTTCTTTTTCAGCAAGCAGGGCTGGCGTAACCCCTCCCCCCTTTTCTGAGATATTAGGTTTTTAATTGTAAAACGGGTTTTAATTGGTAGTTTTTAAAATTTTTGGCCACAATATATAATTCTTTTATATTTCTTTTAAATTTTGTATTGTATGTTTCTACTTGGCTGTGCACCGCCCTGAGTCCAGCAGGAGAAGGGCGGTATACAAATTTAATAAATAATAATAATAATAATAACTAGTAGAAACCTTTCTGGTTCCTTGCTGACCTTCATTATATCATGAATTCTTGTTTCCACTGTCTTGATGAAAATTCAATGATTGGGACTCCAGGCCAAGCACCAATGCTCACCTTGATGGAAAAGACAACCTTCAAGAAACAAGCCAAAGATGCTACTCAGCACCACTACAGGCTAACGACAAGCCCCAAGCCTACAAACAAGAAAGCTCCAAGCAAAGCTGCACCTCTGATAGCAGACCGCTCACACCCAAGGTACTTGACCCTGCAAATTATCCTACAGGATCAGCCTTCACGCCAGAGCAGCATGAAAAGGACCAGCTGAAATCAGAGACTCCTAAAAGGTATGACTGCACATCACCTTTTCACCACAGCGATGCACAGTCAGCTAATCAAGCCATCATAGACCTTGCCAACTTCCTTGCATGATGTGAGTTAGTCACACAAGGACTTGAAAAGTTTAATGATCACCTTGAAAGCTATAGAGCCTGGCGATCTTCCTTCCAAAATGCCATCAGAAGCTTAGATTTGTCATGTAGTGAGGAGATAGATTTGATAATTAAATGGCTCAGAATTGAATCTGATGAGCATGCAAAATGAATCAGGACAATAAATGTAAACTACCCTGAAACTGGCCTTAAAACGATCCCACAACCAATTCCTCTTAAAGGAATCACCGCACATTTGCCTCGTCCCTTCACAGGCTCTTTTAGTGACAACCTCGCCTGTGACAGTGACCAAGGTCATTTAAAGTGCACAGACTTACAAAAGATGCAAGATGACAATCAGGTGGCAATATCTACTGACGACAAACTCCCTTTAGAAATGATAGAGCAGGGATTAGTCAAAGAAGATAGTGACAACCGGGTCTCCCCTCTTCTCTTCAGACCACAGAGATGACACCTACCTAACAATAAAGAACAAGCTGTAGCCTGCTCCTTGCCAGTCTCCAGAGTCTATCTATGCTATTCATACCACAGAACCTGTGGAGAATACTACAGCTCAAATGGCGCAGCAGCCTACAGCCACACCACAAGCATCAGCAAAGGTCAAAAAGCAACTGGACCAGTCTTCTGCAGTGTCTTCCATGGTATTTGTTCAAAAGGAACTTCCATTCAGTCAGTCACAGGAGGATCCTGACACTAGGTGTGGAACAAATACTGTTCTGACCTATGCTTCCTGATATAGTAAAAAGCACACAATTAGTCCCCAAAACCCTTTTTTAAATTTTAATGGCTGTGAATTCCTTTCATTCACAGCACGTGCTGAATAACCAAGAGTTTATAAATAGTCCAACAGAAGTCTGCCACAGTCCTTCAGATAAGGCTGGTAAACACCCACCTTTATCTTCTTTGACATGCTGCCAAAGACCTAATTGGCAATTATCTTGGCAAGGCCACATGGAAAAACAGAGTCAAAAACGGAGCTTCAAAGTACAAACCGACACCATCCACAACATTGCTTCCTGCAAAGGCCCACGTGCCTTTGCTCTGCCTTTATGTCTTATGGGAGGGGACAATCATCTCCAAGCCTTACTCCCGAGTCATCCCTTTTGTTTTAACTGTTCTTGCCTTCTGGCAGCTCTGCGCATGCACGCACTAGGAACAGGCTCCCCCTGTTCCTCTGCCTCTCTGATGTCCAACTCTGGAGGCTCCGGAGTCTGCACATAACTCCCAGATGGCCCTGGCCCCATCTCTGCCTCCGATGCAGAGCCCTCATCCGAGCCTTTCCCAGACTCCAGGACTGGCCCATATTCCTCCCCAGCCTCCTCACTGTCCAACTCTGCTGCCAGCTGCGAAGGTGCTGGCAGACCACAACAAATACATCTGTTCTGACCCAGCCTTAGCAGAACCAATAAACAGACTCCTTGTCCTGAAAAACCCCTCTTTATTTAGCTACTGTGAATTAGTGGCATCCTTCAAAGGGTTAACTGCAGTAACAGACCTTATCAGTTCCTTGAGATAATTGCCGCAAGGCTGTAAATTAAGTTCTGGCAAGCAGTCTCTGAGGCACGAACCATGATGAGCAAATCTTCCGAAGGAAAGCCGAACAGTTGTCTCCTGAAACCACCCCTCCCCTTTCCTTCTATTTATTCCCCAGCCAGGGAGGGGCCATTCAGCGTCCATGTGTGCCTTTCTTCCGGAGTCAGCTCCTTGTCCTCAGTTGTTCTCTCCTAGCAGCTCTGCGCATGTGCGTATCTGGAACAGGCACCAGCTGTTCTTCCTCCCCACTTATCTCCGCCTCCGAAGGCAGCTGGGAAATGTCAGATGGCCCTGGCTCTCTCTGCTTCTGATGCAGAGCATCCATCAGAGCCTTCCCCAGACTCCAGGACTGGCCCAGGTTCCTCCCCAACCTCTTCATTGTCTGAGTCTGCCACCAGCTCTGCTGGCAGCTGGTGTTGTGTCTTCGGCTCCCGAGCCCGGACCTTCGGAGGAAGAATCCTCCGAAAGTGAAGAGGAGGAGGAGGCAAGGCCCCCCTCTCCTGGCCCATCTGGTTTGGCACCACCCCAGGCCCCAGCTGAAAGCCCTGAGGAAGAAAGCTCCTCTGAGTCAGACGTTAATGAGGAGAGGGAGTGGATTAATCCCAGGTGGCGACGATCCGAGAGACGGGCTCAGCAAAGGAGTGGGTGGGGCCGAGCACGAGGTGATGAGTCACAAAGCCAACGCCCCACAAGGTATAAAAGGAGCTGACCTTACCTTGTTGGCTTTTGTGACGAACAAAGTATTAACCTGGCTGCTTGTTTCCTGAAGTACTGCATCAGATAAGTGTTTGCTAATCTTAAGACTGTTTGTTGTTGGACATGCCGGAGAGCCTTATCAGGGACTGGCCGTGGCAACTCAAAATAACAGCTGTCTTTATCTCTCCCGGGCTCGCTGCCAGCTTGTTGTTTATGAATGGTGAATAAACGACTTCTGTACACTTCTGTTTGTGTGTGTGCTTGTCTGGGCTCCTGAAGCAGGGAGGGGACAGAACAGCTGGCGGGCCACAACAACATCAGAGACTTGTGTTAGATCAGGTGCAGGGAAAGAAGACGCGACCAGCGTTGGTCCATTCAGCACTTTATTTCAGCTCAGAATAAAGACGAACGGCTGTGCTGCCGGAGCTCTTTTATAGCGCTCCGGCAGACTCAGCCGTCCAATGACAGTTGTTTAAATTTCCCGCTGGTGGATTAGCCAATCCCCGGAGGATGTCCTTATAAGGATATAACACCCCTCCCCTCCTAGTTCGTAGTCTGTCCATCAGAATTAATGAAAGTTATGTAGTCACGCAGGTAGGCGGGACGTCTGGTAGTCCTGGTGGACCTGCGCATTTCCATTTGAGCTCCACCACCTACCTGAGCAAGCAGAGCTCCTGTCTCCTCCGGCTCCCGTCCTGGGACTGTCCGGACCCTGGCTGTCGAGTGAGCAGGCCCTGTCCCAGCACCTCCGGCCGCATCATTGGGATTTATCTTCTGGTGCAACTGGTCCTCTCCCTGACCTGGATTCTGGATACCTCGCGGCTGGACATCGCTGTCAGTCGGTGGGTGAAGCCTGATGTCCGGTAAGTCCATTGGTTTTTCTTTTGACTTTTGTGGCTTTTGATGATGTTGTCACCTTTGTTGTTTTTGTTGCTGGTGGTGTTGTCGTTGTCTTAGCTGGTGGCCGACCCTGCCGGGGTGTCGCTCATCTACCCTGTCGGGCTGGTGTTGGTCGACCTTGCCGGGTTGGTAAAGGTTGACCCCATCGGTGCGTTGTGTCTGGTCTCTCCCCTCGTTGCCGGTGTACCTTGTCGGGGCGGTGGAGGTCTCCCTCACCGGGGTGGTGCAGGTTGACCTCGCCGGGGTGTTGCGAGCCTCCCTCCTTGGGTTGTCCCCAGTCTACCTCGTTGTGGATGTGGAGGTCTCCCTCAC
>WNWU01012525.1:184878-217076 GCA_012654045.1 Ptyas mucosa
GGGTTGTCCCCAGTCTACCTCGTTGTGGATGTGGAGGTCTCCCTCACTGGGATGGCACGGGTTGGTCTCGCCAGGGCATTGCGGGCCTTCCTTCCCGGGGTGTCGCCGGTCTACCCCATGGTAGAGGTGGAGGTCTCCCCCGCCGGGGTGGTGCAGGACTTCCTTGCTGGGGCGGCGCTGACTCCTCTCGATCCCAGGGTACCAGTCTACCCCCATGGAACGCTGACGGCTCGCTTCGCTGAGGATGTGTAGGCCTACCTCGTCGGGGTGTTGTAGGACTCTGGGCTGGTTATGCTCTCAATCTTCCCCTTTAGCCATTTCGGAAATCCGTGAAAGTTGAGAATGAAAACTGGATCTCCTATGGCAAAGGTGCGGGGTGGGCGTCTGGTGGCACCTCCGGATTGTACTGGGGGTGCAGCCGATCCAGATGTGATCTCAGTCTTCTGCCCATCAACAGCTCTGCCGGGCTCTTGTGAGTTGCCGCGTGTGGTGTGATGTGCTGGGTGAGAAGGAATCTGTCGATCCTTTCTTGCCAGTCGCCGGTGCCCATCTTGGTGAGAGCCTCTTTGGTGAGCCTCACCATTCATTCGGCTTGCCCATTTCCTGCCGGTCTGTAAGGGGCAATCAGGGCATGGCGGATGCCCAGCCCTGCCAGGAACGTTTCCATGGGCTTGGACGTGAGTTGGGGCCCATTGTCGGAAACCAGGAGATCCGGTAGCCCGTGAGTGGCGAACAAACTCCGGAGTGCCTTGATTGTTGCCTCTGTCGTAGTGGATGCCATGGGCATGACTTCCAGCCATTTCGAGAATGCGTCCACTACAATGAGGAGGTACTTCCCACTCATTGGACCCGCGAAGTCTATATGGATCCTTGACCATGGGCTGCTGGGTGTCTTCCACTCTGTTGACTGGGCACGGGGTGGCGCTGGACGGACTTCTTGGCACGGGTCACATCTGGCGACCCATTCTTCGATGTCTTTATCCAGGGTTGGTCACCAAACGTAGCTTCGTGCCAACCCCTTCATTTGCACTATGCCGGGGTGGCCGCTGTGAAGTGTCTCTAACATTTTTTGTTGTAGGGTGCGGGGAATCACAACCCTGTCACCCCAGAGGAGGCAGCCTTTCATGGTAGACAGTTCTTGCTGCTTCCTGGTGAATGGGCTGAATTCTTCTGACATCTTCCCCGTTGGCCAGCCCCGTAGAACCCATGAAAGTACCTGTTTGAGCGTCTTGTCCTTCTGGGTCTGCGTTGCCATGTCTGCAGATGTTACCGGGCAAGCCAGGTCGTCATCGATGTGAAAAAGTCCAAGTGTGGGGGCTGGATCTTCCACTGGCTCTTTGGATGGGCATCTGCTCAGGGCATCTGCATTTCCGATGGTCTTGCCGGGTCTATGGATCAGAGAATATGAGTACCCAGCCAGGAAAATTGCCCAGCGTGTCATCCTGGGGGACATGTATGCCGATGTTGGCTTATCGCCCGCGAACAGTCCCAATAGCGGCTTGTGGTCTGTGATGACTGTGAAACTCCTGCCATAGAGGTACTCATGGAAGCGCTTGATGCCAGCGACAACGGCCAAGGCTTCTTTATCCACCTGACTGTAATTTCATTCCGTGTGGACATTGTTTCTGAGAAATAAGCAATGGGTGCTTCTGTGCCATCGGGGAGTTGGTGGCTGAGAACTGCTCCAATCCCATAGGGCGACGCGTCACAGGTCAGCAACAGTGGTAGTGTCTCGTGGTATTGAATGAGCACACTATCTGAAGAAAGCAGTCCTTTGATAGCTTTGAATGCTGTTTCTTCTTCCTTTTTCCATCTCCACGGAACCGCTTTCCCCAATAGGCGATGGAGTGGTTCAGCAGCTGTGGCTTTCTGTTTTAAAAAGACACTGTAAAAATTCAGTAGTCCTAAGAAAGCCTGAAGCTCCGCTTTATTTTTGGGGGCTGGAGCTTCGTGGATGGCCTTTACTTTAGATTTGGTGGGGTGGATGCCAGTTTCATCGATGAGATAGCCCAGGAACTCGACCTCCTGGACTCCAATGATGCACTTATCTCTCCTGACTCTTAAACCCTTCTCCTTAAAGCTCTGCAGAACCAGCCTCAGTCACTCAAGTAGTTGGGCTTTAGAGTGCCCGGAGATTAAGACATCATCGAAGTACGGCACCACCCCTGGAATGCCTTGGAGAAGGCGTTCCATCATGGATTGGAAAATTCCTGGGGCTGCACCTATGGGTGACAATTGTTTGTGCCTCCGCAGTTTTTTCATCCACTGGCAGTTGCTGGTAAGCCTGGGCCAGGTCCAGTTTTGTAACTATTGACCCACTCACGAGTGAATGCAGCAGATGTTGCACCACTGGAACTGGGTATGCACTCTGCTGTAAAGCCCTATTTATGGTACACTTATAGTCAGCGCAGATACACACAGATCCATCATGCTTCATTGGGGTCACAATGGGAGTCTCCCATGTCGCATGATCGATCGGTTCCAATACGCCTTGGGCAATTAATTTGTCTAACTAGGCATCTACTTTGGGCCTCAAGGTGAATGGAACTCTGCGAGGCTTAAGTCTAATTGGAGTGATCGTTTTATCTAAATTGAAGGAAATGGGTTTTCCCACAAATTTCCCCAGTTTACCATCGAAGACTTCCTCGAACTCTTCGATGAGGTTGTCGAGTTCGTCCTGGCGGATTTGGTGGATCCCTCCAATTGAGAGCCCTAATGGCTTGAACCACTCCACTCCCAACAGGTTCGGGCGGCTGTGCTTGACGATGATGATGGGCAGGTCGCCATGGAAGTTGTGGTAGTCGATCTGGAGTGAGGTTCTTCCCAGGACTCCGATGGGGTTTCCTCCAAAGTCAACGAGTCTCGAACGCAGGGGTTTCAGGTCCTTTTTGCTGAAGCCGGGCTTTAAGCGCTTCAGTTGATGCCAGTCCATTATGGAGTAGATCGATCCCGAATCTACCTCCATAGAGCAAGGAGTCCCTTCCATGTGCACGGTCACGTGGTATTTGGTGGCGCTGTTGTCATGAGTGTGAGCGATGGTCGTCTGGTGGACTGCTCCATTCTTGGTGAACTCATTCTCCCCTCGCCTGGGTTGGTACGAGGGCCGTCTAGATGATCTCTGGTAGTCTTTGCTATTTTCGCGCAGACGGTGGCTGGACGGTTCTGGGGCTGGATCCTCGGCTCTGCAGGCTTCTGCGATGTGACCCCTCTTGTGGCAGCCTCTGTAGGTCACATCTCTCCACCGGCATTTGGCCCTGGCATGGTCTCCTCTGCAGCTGGCACAGCGCTCCCCCGGTCGCCATTTTGAGCGGTTTCCCGCCTTGGGGGCCTGGAGACCTTGTGGACGGCCATTTCCTCATCCGAGTCAGATCCAGCAGTTGATTCATCAGTGGAAGTTTGAGGAGCCCTTTGGATCTTGTGGACCGCTTTGGCTTTCATCATTGCGGCTGCCGCTTTTTCAGACGTTTCCGCAGCCATGGCTTCCTTGACGACTTCCTTTAGGGTAATCTTCTTTCGGCTCAGAAATTTCCTCTGGAGAGCCACGTCGTTCATGCCAAACACAATGTGGTCTCTGATGGCATTGTCCACATTGTCAAATTTGCAATTGGCTGCGATTTGGCGAAGGGCTGCTACAAAGTCTCTGATCAGCTCTCCGTCCCGATTCCTTTGTTGGAAGGTGAAGCGGTTGGCAATCAGAGTTCCTGTTGGGGCATAGTGCTCTTGTAGCACTTCTTGGAGATCGGCCCAAGACATTACTTCGATGACCCTTGGTGCCACGAGGTCGATGGCCATCTCCAGGACTTCGAAACCACAGTGGGCCAGAAAGAGGGCTCTTTTTCGGTCGTCGTTCAGGTCCTGGTAGTTGTTCCCTCTCAGGAACTGGCGAAACCGGACCATGTATGATCTCCATTTCTCCTTCCCGGGATTGAAGGCGGCTAGCGAGGCTAGTGGAGCTTGAGATGTCGCCATGGCTTCGGTGGCTCGGTTCGAGTGACTTCAACTCAGTGACTCGCTCTTTAGTCGGTTGGCTCTATGCCACGAGGTTCGTCGCTGTGGTTCTTTGTGTCCTTCGTCGCCAGTGTTAGATCAGGCGCAGGGAAAGAAGACGCGACCAGCGTTGGTCCATTCAGCACATTATTTCAGCTCAGAATAAAGATGAACGGCTGTGCTGCCGGAGCTCTTTTATAGCGCTCCGGCAGACTCAGCCGTCCAATGACAGTTGTTTAAATTTCCCACCGGTGGATTAGCCAATCCCCGGCGGATGTCCTTATAAGGACATAACACCTTGCATCCTCAGAAAAAAATGTTTTCCTCATTTCAGAGGCGGGTCCCCCCAGCAAATATGCCAAAGATTCAGTTTCATCCATCCAAACCAAATGCAGAGAAAGAAAGAGCAGTTCACCAAAGGGCAAATCCCTGATGAACGTGGCTTGCAAGCAAGAACATTTTCTGAAGGAAGAATGTTCAACATCTCACAGATCCCAGATGAATGGAGATTCTTCATCCAACGCAGAATCTGAAGGCAGCCTCACAGTAACAGAAGCAGCTACGTGCTAGCCTCAAAGCCAAGTCACTGTCCAGATACCTTCTGACATGACTCGGGTCCCATTGCTACAGAATGGTGCTGGATATATATCAGATGACCTAGATCACTGTCAAATTCCCAGAAGCCTCATCAGAAACTGCAGTGGCACCACTTCATTGACAACTACATCAACAAAAAAGCAATGGCAGCTCACCTAATGCTACCATCTAAGAACTTAAATAGTGGTATCGGCTGATACCAGGCAGGGAGTGTCATGACCCAGCATATAACCTTTATATACTGTTGTTGCTCTCTAGCCCCATCTAATGGCCGGAGGGACAAATATGCCCCAACATACAATCTTTATATACTGTCATTGCTCTCTAGCCCCATCTAGTGGTCGGAGAGACAAATACCAATTATATTGTTTGAAGCTGACCCAACCTTTACCCATCAGCCCGCACTCTCAAAACAAGTGCATGCTGGGAAGCCAGACTCCATTACCTTTAGCATTTGGAGAAGGCAGTAGCACAAAGAAGAATCTATCTTAATCTGTGGCACATGGTCATCCAAGGACAAACCCACATCCCACACACAGAGCATTGCTGGTGAGATTTAAATTGCTTGTATTTATTGTTATGTTCAGCAGTAACTTATTACTGTCTATCTTTTATTTGGTTCTCATTGTATGTATCCCTATTTTCTGCAGTTTCACCATATCCTGTTCTTTCAATAAAACATTCAGATCTCTACACACCGTCTGTTTTATTGGAGGATAGGTGGGTTTAGCTGCATGTCGAGCTGCACACAGACTAATGTGTAGTGAGGACAGAACAATCTTCACAAATGACTTAGCTGAGGGAATAGAAGGGGAACTCATCAAATTTGCAGATGACACTAAGCTGGCAGGAATAGCCAACAACCCAGAAGACAAGCTCAGGATCCACAAAGATCTTGACAGACTTGAACAATGGTCCCTATCCAGCAACATGAAATTTAATATGGAGAAAAGCAAGGTTTTACACCTAGGCAGGAAAAACCAAAGACACAAATACAGATTAGGTGAAAACTGGCTCCAAAACAGTAACTGAGAGGGACCTTGAAATCCTAGTGGATGATCACTCAAACATGAGCCGGCAGTGTGCGACAGCAGCCAAAAAAGCTAATGCAATCCTTGGTTGTATAAACAGAGGCATAGAATCAAAATCACGTGAAGTATTAGTACCACTTTATAAATCCTTAGTAAGACCACACCTGGAATACTGCATCCAGTTTTGGTCACCACATTACAAAAAAGATGTTGAGACTTTGGAAAAAGTGCAAAGATGAGTAACTAACATGATTAAGGGCCCGGAAACAAAAACATGTAAAGAACAGTTGCAGGAATTGGGTATGGCCAGTCTAGAGAAAAGAAGGACTAGGGCAGTGCTTCTCAATTATTTTCTGTCATGCCCCCCTAGGAAGAAGAAAACATTTTTCGCGCCCCCGTGCGACTGTAAATAGTATCATTATTAGAAAAAGGTCTGTTCTCCTTGAAAGGGAGGAGCATGCGCAGTCACATGTACTGGCTTAATGCTCACTATCGATGCAAATGTCAGCAGCGGTAGCCCGATTTCTTTAGCAAGTTTGATTAATTGGGGCAGCGTTATGTTTCACAGGAGAAGGTCATTGTCAGTCATTTGAGCATCAATTGGGCGCACATCCGTCGGGCAACAAAGTAAGTGTGGACGGATGTCCCACACTAAAGATGGCTCCGACAGGCTCGTGTCACAAGGGTTTTGGACAGCCAATCAGATGCCGAGGTCAAACGCGCCCCCTTTTACGGAGCCTCGCGCCCCCCCTGGGGGGCGTGCCCCACTATTTGAGAAGCACTGGACTAGGGTGACATACTTAGCAGTATTCCAATATTTGAGAGGCTGCCACAAAGAAGAGGGGTTCAACTTATTTTCCAAAGCACCAGAGGGCAGGACAAGAAACAATGGATGGAAACTAATCAAGGAGAGAAGCAACCTGGAATTAAGGAGAAACTTCCTAACAGTGAGGACAATTAACCAGTAGAACAGCTTGCCTTCAGACATTGTGGGTGCTTCATCACTGGAAGTTTTTAAGAAGAGACTGGATAGCCACTTGTCAGAAATGGTATAGGGCCATGATGGTGAACCTATGGCACGCGTGCCAGCATGCGAGCTCAGCTTGATTCATTCATTCATTTGGCCAGTCGGTCTGTCTACATTACGTTTCAAACACAAACTCTATAGTTGGGAATGCATACTAATTAAATTGACTTCGTAGTTTTTTACCAATAACAATGGTAAATTAGCAATAACAGACTGGACAGAGAAAAGTAATTCATTTTAGGCAACTAGGAAATTTTGCTAAAGGATTGTCTAATGCCTCAAGCTATTTAAATGATACAACTTGCTCCTGATGCTAGGTATGTGGGCCATGAAAATCTAATGAACCTAACATGAAATAAGCCAGATTTCATTGTACAAAGCACCCTCAAAGTCTGGTTGCCAATTCATAATTCTATTCAACAGGTAGGACTGCAGAAAAAACAATTGCTACCAACCTGCCTTCCATTGAGGACCTGTATACTGCATGAGTCAAAAAGGGGGTTGTGAAAATATTTACAGACCCCTCACATCCTGGACATAAACTGCTTCAACTCCTACCCTCAAAACGACGCTATAGAGCACTGCACACCAGAACAACTAGACAGAAGAACAGTTTTTTCCCGAACGCCATCACTCTGCTAAACAAAAAATTCCCTCAACACTGTCAAACTATTTACTAATCTGCACTACTATTAATATTCTCATCACCCATCTCCTTCCACTAATGACTATATGATTGTAACTTTGTTGCTTGTATCCTTACAATTTATATTGTTTCCTAGTATGATTTGATTGCTTATTTATACCCTATGTCTATCATTAAGTGTTGTACCTTATGATTCTTTTTCTTTTTAAGTTTTTCAAAATACAAACATTTTCTCCCACTCTTCCCACCCCTTCTCCCATCCTCCCTCCCCCCTCCCCGGACTTCCCAGAGCAAATACAGGGTAAAGCATTTAACAATCATAAGCAAAAATAAGCTAACATTTTATAAGTTCCAAATTCTCTCTAGATCTTTAACTCCACATAGTTCAAATAACTATAATCATAAACTAAAAATTAATTTAAATATTTCATTCAAAGGCTATTTGAAATTTTTTAGTTTGATATCTATTTTGAATATAATCGATCCATCTTCTCCACTCCAATACATATCTTTCATTTGAGTGATCTTTCAGGTACGCTGAAATTTTTGCCATATCTGCCAAATTCCCTACTTTTAAAATCCATTCTTCAACCAAAGGTATCTGTTCCTTCTTCCAGTACTGTGCCACCAAAAGTCTGGCTGCTGTTATTAGATTTAACGTCAATTTAGTCTCTATTACCGTAAGATTTGTAAATATGCCCAACAGAAAAAACTGTGGAGCAAATTTTATCTTTTTCTTTAGAATATTTTGAAGGATCCACCATATTTTTATCCAAAAAGCCTTAATTTTTTTACAAGTCCACCATATATGATAATACGTAGCATCTTCACATTCACATCTCCAACATTTAGGCTGTAAACGTGGATACATACAGGCTAGTTTTTTAGGATCTAAATGCCATCTATAAAACATTTTGTAAAAATTCTCTCTTAAGTTTTGGGCCTGCGTGAATCTCATATTTCTAACCCATATTCTTTCCCACATTTCCATCATTATTGGTTCTCCAATATTTTGCACCCATTTTATCATACAGTCCTTAACTAGCTCTGTTTCTGAGTCTATTTCGACCAATGCATTATACAACCTTTTTATATGCATTTGACTTTGATCTCTAATTTGTTTTACCAAATTTTCATCCCCTTGCAAAATACCAATTTTTTGATCTTGTCTCCATCTAGTTTGCAATTGCCCATACTGAAACCATGTTTTAATTATTCCTTCTTCCCTTAATTGGTTCATAGCTTTTAGTTGTAACCTACCTCCTTCTTCATAAAGAAATTCTTTATAGGTAATATCATCTTGTTTTTGTTCAACACTGCCTGGGTACTGTCCAAATTGGTAACTTATCATTTAATTTATATTGATACTTTTTCCAGACACGCAATAGAGCGTTCCTTAGTATATGACTTTTGAAAGTCTTATCCACTCTTTTGTCATATATTAAATAAGCATGCCAACCGTACAGCAAACCATACCCTTCAATATTCAATATTCTTTCCTCTGTCAAATTCATCCAGTCACTAATTGCTGATAAGGCAGCTGCCTCGTAATATAGTCTTAGATTGGGCATTCTGAGACCTCCTCTTTCACGTGTATCCTGCATTATCTTCTGCTTAACTCGAGGTCTCTTTCCTGCCCAAAGTTATTAATACCCTGCTGCCATTCCTTTAAATTTTCATCTTTTTTAAGTATTGGAATCATTTGAAAGAGAAATAAGAACTTTGGTAAAACATTCATTTTTACTGCTGCTACTCTTCCCAACAAGGACAATTGAAGTTTTTTCCAGTTTTCCATCTCTCTCTGTATTTTTTGCCCCAACAGTTCATAATTATACTTGTATAATTTCACATTTGAAGTTGTAATATAAACCCCTAAGTATTTAACCTTCTTTGCTATTTCAAATCCTGTAAGTCTTTCTACTTCTTTTTTGATTCCTAGTCATATTTTTAGTTATTATCTTTGTTTTGCCTGCATTTATTTTAAATCCGGAAACTTGTCCATATTGATTAATTATTTCCATTAAACTTATAACCGATTGTACTGGTTGGGTCAAGGTAACAACCAAATCGTCTACAAATGCTCTTAATTTATACTCATGTTGCCTAATTTTAATTCCCTTTATTTCATCTAACCCACGTATTTTACTCAACAAAACTTCCAGCGACAGAATAAACAACAATGGAGACAAAGGGCATCCTTGCCTTGTTCCTTTTTCTATGTTAAAAGTATCTGTTAAACCACCATTAATTATTATTTGCGCTGTTTGTTTCTGGTATATTGCCTTGATGGATTATGTAAAATATTCTCCAAACTGCATCTTTTCTATTAATTTCAGTAGGAATTGCCAATTCAGTCTATCAAATGCTTTCTCCGCATCAAGGAATATTAGCACTGCAGACATTTGGTTGTTCTTCCCCAAATATTCTAATAAGTTAACAATTTGCCTTACATTACTTTTCAGTTGTCTGCCACTTATAAAACCCGTTTGATCATGATGAATCATCTGTTGCATAACTGTCATTAATCTATTTGCTAGTATCTTGGCAAAAATTTTATAATCTGTATTTAAAAGTGATATTGGCCTATAATTTTTTGGTTGCGTATGATCTTGTTCCTCCTTTGGAATCAGAGAAATGAAGGCTGTCTTCCATGACGGAGGTATCCCTCCCCCAAGTTGTATATTATTAAATAGTTCATTAAGTGATTGCATCATTTCCAGCTGTAAATGCTTGTAATAAACAGCTGTCAAACCATCCGTCCCTGGTGCTTTGCCCACCTTTAACTGTTTAATTGCAAACAAAATTTCCTCAGAAGTTATCAGTTGATTTAAACTGTCCCTTTGCTCTTTTGAAATTATACAAATATTCTCTTTCTGTAGATAACTATCTATATCTGTATCCTGAATTTTCTCACTAGTGTATAACTTAGTATAAAATTCCAAAAATGCTTTTTTGATCTTCCCTTGCTGATAAACCTCTTTACCGTTATAGTTTATTTTCTCTATCGTCCGTGATTTTTGTTTCTTCCTTAGTAAGTATGCTAACCATCTACCTTGTTTATTAGCATTGCAAAAAGTGTTGTATTTAGCATATTGTATTTTTGTTGCAACTTGATCTGCCATTAACATCTCAAATTGGCCTTTCAATAAGTTAATTACCTCCTTAGTTTTCTTATCTGCTGGATTGGCTATTAAAGCTTGTTCTTTCTTTTTAATTTCTTCTTCTAATTCTTTCCTTTTCTTTTCCTGTTTCTTTCTATGTTTATTATTCAAATATATCAATATACCTCTCATATATGCTTTACTCGCATCCCAAACCATTTCCATTGATGTACCCTTATGCATATTCATAATAAAAAATTCTTTCATAAATTTCTTACATTCATTTATATTTTCCTCATATCTAAACAAATTTTCATTTAACCTCCAAGATCTCTTGTGTCCCTTGCCATGCTCCAGTTCCATCCAAACTGGGCTATGATCCATTAAAGTTCTTGGTCATATCTTTGTATTCTTCACCCTGGAATAAAGATCGTTAGTAATTAGTATAAAGTCAATCCTAGAGAAGGATTGATGCCTATCTGAAAAAAAAGTAAAGTCATTTTCTTCTGAATTCCTCTCTCGCCAAATGTTCCTCAGTTCCATACCCTCCATCATTTCGAAAAAGGATTTTGGTAATCTTGCACGTGTTGAAACATTTTGCTTAGGTCCCTTTTTGTCTTTTTTAGTATCCAAAACTCCATTCCAATCACCCAATAAAATACAGGTTCTATAATCCCATTGTAGCAACGTGGAATGTAAAAGATTGTAGAATTTTTCCTGTTGCTGATTCGGCGCATATAGTCCAATTAAAAGTACTTTTCCCCCTTTTATTAAAATTTCAATCGCTATAAATCTTCCTTGATCATCTGCTTCAATTAAATTAGCAATTAAGTCTGTTTTTAAATATACAACTATGCCATTTTTCTTATCTTGTGCTGATGCAACAAAATGTGTTCCTAAACTTGCATTAATTATTTTTGATCTTGACTTCTGATATGAGTCTCTTGTAAACAAATTACATCATTTTTAAATTGTTTCAAATAGTGAAATATTTTCCTCCTCTTTTGTGGTGAGTTCAAACCGTTAACATTCCAGGTTAAGAATCTAGTGGCCATCTTTAGGCCTCTGAAGCATTTGAAGCATTTGCTGGTGACCTTGTCTCATTTGACCTTTAGGTCTGGCTCCTCCCACTGCTTCTGTTTTTGTAGTTTCTTGGGCTACCATCTGAAGTTGCTGCTGTCTTAATTCTTCTTTGCGTTTAGCTGCTGCTAGAGTCTGTGTCACGAGTATTTTCAGGGTTGCTGCGGCTACATGATTAGCCACAAAAGAGGTATGGCCTCAATCAACCCATCTGCTGTAAGCAATTACCTGCAAGCCTTCCCCGCCCTAGATAATTGCAGGTTTGCTCACAAATTAAAGCAAGGACCTTTCGGCTTGCTACTTGGGCCTTGACAACCGGTCAGGCCTGATCCAGCTAGTGTTTACTGCTGGAAGAAGACTGCAGAGCCCAGCACGATGCTGTAGAAGGGAGGAGATGCAGATAAGGACTCCAGACGCCGGCTGCTGAGATACTCCCACAGATGCTTGTGTTTTTGCTGTTTTAAGCACACAAGCCAACAGTTAAGTTGTGCTGGAAATTCTTCTCCACACAGACCCTCAAGCCACGTTGGTACTTGAACTGCTTTTATTCTCAGGTGACTTTTTTATTGTGAAGTTTTCGCTGCTGCCCTTCGTTTGCCTTGATGATGTGTCGACGCCAAAGACGTCCACCTTTGTATTAACCTTTGTTTCTTGTGAACTGTTTTTGGTATTGTGGAGAGGAATCTAGGGAGATAGCCTGGCTTCACATACCCAGATAAGACTTTGCTTTTAATGTGGTTTTTAAAGGCACAGTGTCTTTTTAAGTATTTTAAATTAAATTATATATTTATTCAAGGCTCCTTTGTCGGCTTTATTTCAATCCCAGTACGTTTGCCCATGAGCTGGTTCGCAGTCCAGGGTACCCCTCAACCCCACTCCCCACAGTCTGTCTTTGAACCTTGGGTTCCTCTATTATCTCAATTGCCTCCAGATCTTGAACTACAGTCAAAGTTTGCATTAAATCATCTTTTTTTTAAAAAAAATTGATTTATATGCTGCCCTTCTCCGGAGACTCAGGGCGGCTTACAATGTGTTAAGCAATAGCCTTCATACTTTTGTATATTTATACAAAGTCAGCTTATTGCCCCCATAATCTGGGTCCTCATTTTACCTACCTTAGAAAGGATGGAAGGCTGAGTCAACCTTGAGCCTGGTGGGATTTGAACTTGCAGTAATTGCAGGCAGCAGATGTAAGTGGATGTTAATCACTGCCTTAGTCTACTGAGCCACCAGAGCTTCTTCTATATTTAGACCTCCCCCTTGTGCTTGTGCCAGCAATTTTTCATTCTCTGGCTTCCTTATCACCAGTTCTTCCTTGTCTCTTCTGGCATCTGGAGATTTCGGGGGTCCAGCCTTCAATACATTAACGTAAAAATCTCTTGCTTTCCATACTGAATTTAAACGATATCTCTCTCCCGAATAGTTCACCACCAAGCCAACTGGCACCTCCCATCTGTACTGTATCTGGCGATTTCTCAGTTCATCCACCAGAAAGGCATAATCCTTTCTGGCTCTTAGCATTTTGGGGGGAATTTCTTTCACTGTCATAACTTCCTGACCTTCCACTTGAAGCTTGTTTTTAAAGGTGGCTTGTAGAATTTCATTACGTATTCTCCTTGTAGTAAAGTATATTACAATGTCTCTTGGTAAACGTTTCTGTCTTGCCACCCACGAGTTAACACGAAAAATTTTGTCAATCTGCCATTCTAGATTAGCTTTTTGATCTCCCAGCATCTGGGCCAGTGCTTCTGACATCATCTCTTTCAAGTTCTCTTGCTTATTCTCCTTCACACCTCTTATTCTTAAAGCAAATTCCATATCTCTATATTGTATCATTGTTACATCTAATTCAGCCTTTTCAATTTTATTCTGTGCCTCTCCCAACTTATTTTCCAGGATCTCATTAGATTGCTTTATCTCTTCCACTTTGTCATCCAAAATCTCAATATGTCCCGCTAAACCTTTAAATGCCAAAATTATATCTTCTCTAATTTCCTGGTTTCTGGTTGAGATAAAATCCTTGATACCAATCATTTCCTCCGTCACATTCTGCATCTTTTGGTCCACAGAGGCAATCTTACTCTCGGTGCCTTTCAAAGCTTCCTGCAACATTTCAAACGTTAAAATCTGTGGCTCTGTTGCTGGGACAAAGGCTTGTAATTTAGAGGTGTGAGCTGGAGAGCTGCCAGCACTGCCTGTTCCTTTCACATACACAGTCTTTATTGGTTTTGAAGCCATCTTTTACCTTCTATTTATTTTTTTAGATTCTTACAGCAATCAAAACAAAAAATTCCTGAGAGTCCAGAAATTGTTTCACAATCTTTTAAAACCTAAAAATCCTTTTTCTTTCTTTCAGTATCTAAATCAGTTTTAACCAGGGGCTAAGCGCTAAACGGAACTTTGTTAACTTGTTAACTTTCACTTTCCACACCCATTAATTCTCAATCGCCATTTTGTTGTCACTTTCATTTCTTAATAACTCAGAAGGAAGTAATACACATTGGAGTTAAGTTTTGATACTTGCAGTCTGGTTTCTCCTGGCTTTGGTCTGTCTGCTTCAATTCAAATTATTTATTACAAACGGGGGGCCTTACTTCAAGATGGAGGACAGGCAGCAACGGCTGTAAGGAGCTCTTCCAAAAGTAAATTAGGTTTTTTTCTTTTTAATGTATATATAAGTATTTTTATATTTTTAACTCATTTTTAACCTATTCTTAATCTATACCGAACTATATAAAAGCACTTATAGTGTGGCTACCATTTGTTTTAGACACATTTTAACAATACAACAAGACAACAAGAGAGGGCTCCTGCAATCCTGGCTTAGACTATTACTGTGACTTCTTTTTGCAAGGCCTGAAATTCGGACTACCGGACTTGTTGACAAACCTCAGTGGAGGCCCTTAATCCTCGGAGTGGATTTTGAGCTGTTTGTTTTTGGAACCTATCCAGGGAAAAACTCCTTTATCTCCGAGACTGTTTTGGTTTGGCTGTAAGTTTGTTTGGCCTTTGGTTATCTATTTGGTTCTGAGCCAATTTCTGTGCTAAGCCTGAAGCCGGCGGTTTGTTTGTTAGGCCTAATTGCCTGACCCAGCATCCTGCCTTCATTATCAGAACATTAACTTGCTTTGGGCCTCATTATTACCCAACACCCTTCACCAAGAGATCGACTGGCTGCTCCGATATGAGTCCACATAAACGTTGTCGCTCCTTGTCTCCGACTAACCTTAGTTTGGAGACCTCCCGCGAAAATATAATGGGCCCCTTGCCTAAGATCAAAAAGACTGACACCATGAACCAAGATCCGAACTTATCAATTACCTCCTTGGACGAATTCTTCCAAAACTTAACAGCTCTGGAGTTTCCGCCCAGCTCTCCTTCGGAAGAATCAGAATCCCTGGCTGCCTCACTCTGCAACACACCTTCTTTGCTGGATTGCCCGACACCATCAGATGTTAGTCCTGTCTTGCCCTGTCTCACTACACTGCCATCCCCTATTGACTCAGTTCAGCCCTCAGATATCCGGCTGTTACAACAGTTCTGTCTCCGTCTGGCCGACTCTATTACCCTTTTGACATCCTCTGTTGGAGTGCTGGAGGGCAAAGTGGAATCCCCCAGTAAGTCGGTCTCAGCATCACTTTCCTGTAGAACCACCAGACATGCACCGGGTCCGTCCCGAACGGATATCCATCCTCCTCCACGACTGTTGCCGTTAGTGAATCTCCAATTGCTCCCAGCCAACCTATGTCTGAACCTGGCCCATTCTCACTTTAACAAGTACGACTGGACCAACCGTAAAACCACTTTAGACACATTGAGGCTTTTATCCAATTCTCACATCCTGAACAATGAACTGCTCTCCGTGGAATGGCTTCCCAGCACACCTCACCATAAACGCCTGATTCTCAAGTTCAGCTCACCCAAGACCCCCTCGCTTTTATGTGGTCTTCGTAACCATCTGACCCACTTTGGAGTCTTTCCCCAGAGATGCTTTATAAATACTCACCTATCCTCTCTTGGGAGGAAGCCGATCAACGTGGACACTTGTCATCGGACAGGGCCAGAGTGCACGGACCTCCACACGGAAGCTGGCAACCCTTTGAGGGCTTCAACTAGCAGTTCCACAAATCCGCCGGCAACCCAGCAACAACGGGAGGATGTCCTCCGGACCAGAAATGTGGTGCTCCCAGATCAACCTCTCTCTACTTCTGATTCTGAAGGCTTATCAGGACGCGTCCCTTTATCCCTGATCACTGGTCCACCTTCTGCTCCAAGAATCTCGCCTCCTGAAATGCCACATTCCCAGTCCCCACAACTGGCCAGTTTGACCTTTCAGACTCCCCGGGCTCCCCCTCTCTCGCCGTTTATCATTATCACCAAATCACATAATGGCTGTATTTCTTTTGATGACAACAACACCATACGGATGTCTCCCCCGACAGCCCTATCTGTGCGACATTCAAGCCACTACCAAGACCAGGACAAAAACTTCAGTCCAAATCTGGCTTCCCACCAGAATTCTCCAAGTTCTAATAATGATCTCAAAACTAAGCAAGATAATCAAGGCAAGATAACAGATTTCTTCGGTCTAACTGTCTCCCGGTCCTTCCACCAGCCCCCTGCTGCTCCCAAATGACAGTCAAAGATCTACTCTCCAACTCTTCCTTGGTCCATCATGAGTTGGAACATTGCAGGGTGGGCATCCAAAAAAGTTGACCCGGACTTTTTGAATTACCTCAAAAACTTTCAAATCCTCATATTTCAGGAAACGTGGGAGGTTAATGACATTTTGCTTTGTGGTTTTGAAATCATATCCCTGCCAGCCCGTCCCTCACTGCGTGGTGGTCGTTCGAAGGGCGGCCTTGCTACAGGTATCTCCCTGGAATTGCACGCAAACGTGGCTCTTGTGAATTCTTTTCCCCCTTATGCCCAGGCAAATTTGATATCCGTCGGGAAGCTCTCGCTCCTGGTGTTTAATGTCTACCTCCCTCCTGGGGGCTCTCACCGGGACTTAGATGAGCTGTGGGCCGGTCTGGAAGATTTTCTTACTACCATCACACTTAGATTCCCTCATTCACTGGTTCTTTTGGCGGGGGATCTAAACGCCCGCATTGCGGGGACTTGGGAAACCCTGGTGGCCTCTCGTTGGTGGGCAGGCCCGACTAGGGATGACCACCCCCTGGACACCTTGAAAGGGAGAGTTTCCAAGGATCAGAAAGTTGACAAAGCGGGGACTTGTCTAGCTCTCCTTACCATCAAACTAGACCTCTTCCCCCTCAATGGCAGATGTTCCCCGGACGTTCCCGGGGAATTTACCCACTTGGCCAAAAATGGCAACAGCACAATAGACTATACCTTAGTTTCAAGAGCCTTTTTGCCATACATTACCTCCTTTAAAGTAGACGACAAGATTTTCAGTGACCACCTTCCTCTCATTACGGTTGCACGGCTATATAGACCTCAAGACCATTCTGCTCATGTTGTATCAATAGACTCTAATCCCAGAGGCTCCCCGATGTTGCTGAAATGGTCAAAGTCTCTGGCCTTTTTCCATGCACGCTTTTATCACCAAGAAGCAGCCAATACTTTGTCAGCCTTAATTGGCACCAAGTCTACACCCGGGGTGCTACTGACCGCCTTCTCCGAGTGTCTAAGTAGTCTCATAGCCTCCTTTCAGCCCCCCACTCTTATCCCTGGCAGAGTTTCCCGGAGGAAGGGAGCCCCTTGGTTTAACTCACAGTGCAAGCAAGCCAGGAACCATATGAGATCTATATATTCTGCTCACAAACGAACAGGTTCATCGACGGCCCCCCCCCGCTTATTTCGAGGCTAAGAAGGCATACAAGCTAGCCCTCTCAAGAGCCAAGCAAGACTGGCACCGGCTAAGGTGGAACGCATTACTAGAGGCCGCGAAATCCAGCAACCCCCGAGATTTCTGGAGTCTGTTAAATAGGAGGCCAACTAGTAGGCTCACTCATTCCATCTCCGCCACCACATGGGAACTCTTTCTACGCCGAGTCTTTTACGACACTGATGTGCCAGTCTCTTCGACCTCAGGCTCTTTCCCTAACGACCTTCCCAGATGGCCTCCTGTGGAACCATCCGCGATTGCCAAGCTAATCGGACAACTTAAACTTCGAAAAGCGCCCGGCCCGGATCTCATCCCAGCCGAAGCCATTCTAGCCCATAAGGACTGGTGGACCCCGGTTCTTACCGAGGTATTTAATGCAATCAACCAAACGGGCCTCATCCCCAAGCTCTGGAAGGATGCCATAATTATTCCAATACATAAGAAAGGCGCCCATTCTGATCCCGGCAACTTCCGTAACATCAGCCTTCTTTCAATGTTGGGGAAACTCTATGCCCGCTACCTCTTGTCCAAACTGGAGTGCTGGGCTGAAGAGGCCGACCTGCTCGGATATGAGCAGGCAGGATTCCGTCCAGACCACTCTACAATTGATCATGCTTTGATCCTTCATCATCTTGCCGTAAAATATTCCACTCCCAAGAAGGGTCGTCTCTGCATCGCCTTTATAGATCTAAAGGCTGCCTTCGACAGCATCCCTAGAGCTAAGCTGTGGGCCAAACTTTCTGCCTGGGGTATTGACAAAAGATTACTCTGGCTTATCTCCCAATTGCATGACGGAACAGAAGCAAAAGTGCGCCTTACCCCGCAGGGGGATCTCTCTAACGCTATCCCCATTAACAAGGGGGTTAGGCAGGGGTGTATACTGGCACCCCTTCTCTTTAACCTATATATCAGTGACTGGAGAAAGGCATTTTCAGATCACATGGCCCACATCCATGCCCCTAGACTAGCTGATTATAGATGCCCACTCCTGCTCTACGCTGACGATGCCGCAATACTTTCATTTTCCCGGGTGGGCCTACTTAGAGCCTTAAAAATCCTTTCTGCCTATTGCTCTACTAACCAACTGCATATAAACCACTCTAAGTCCAAAATCATGATTTTTACAAGAAGCAGGAAAATCTACCAATGGCATCTTGATGGCATCCCAGTGGAACAGGTCCACAGATTTCAATATTTAGGTATCCTCTTTCAATCCAATACCAAGTGGCCTGCGCAGATTAAGTATCTCTGTAACAAGGCTAAGATTTCCACCCATGCCCTTCTGCATTTTTTTCATACTGAGGGTGCTCATCACATCCCCTCAGCATTAAAAGTCTATAGGGCAAAGGTGATAGCAGCTATCACCTACGGCGCCTCCCTCTGGGTCCAATCCAACATTTCTTCTCTTGAGTCTGTCCACAGCCAGTTCCTACGCCGTCTGATGGGAGTCCCCCCCTGCGTAAGCAATGCCGCAATTCGTCTGGAACTGGGTATATCCTCACTCAATACAACCCTGTGGAAACGTGCAATTGGCTACTGGTTGTCCCTGTGGACTAGACTTCCAGGCTATTACCTAGGCCAATGCCTATGGCGGGACCCTTTTCTTAGTCCCTGGGCCCGTAATATCCATACAAAACTTTTGATGATCGGGATTTCCCCCATTGAAGCTTTTATCCTAGGCCCCGATGCTGCCAAAAAGTTGATCTTTCAACGGCTGGACGACATTGATAGACAATTAAATCTGGCACACGGATCAGGAACATGCTCACCGTTTTCCCTTGGCATTGTCCCCTCGTCTCACCCCCCGCCTTACCTCTCCGCATTACATTCTATCAAACACAGGTTCGCATTTATGAAAGCACGTTTTAATGTGATCCCCTCAAACGTCCTCGATAGTAGGCTCTCGGGGGGGGGGGGTAAAACCCATCTACTGTACATGTGATAGCCGATCCCCGGAAACCCTGTTCCATATTACATTCGTATGTCCCCACTACCGGGATATAAGATCAAGATTCATTTCTCCTATTTCCCAGAGATTCCCCGGTTCACCTGATATGTTTAGCCTTTACTTCCTACTCCAGGACACAGACCCCAACATAACCTCAAAGGTGGCAAAAATTTTTGCCGCAGTCGTGGCTGGAAAAAAATGGGAGAAGAGACGGGCAAGCCCTACGGCAGAGGATTCCTAGTATTGATAGTACAGTTTGTATTTGAGGCAGTAGATGGTGCACTGTCACATGATCTATCTATATTTGTAAAACATACTCCTTTTTTATGTGTATATAATTTGGTCTTTGACCGCAATAAAGCTTACTTACTTACTTACTTTATTACAAACGTTGCTTGCAGAGGTGGTCGTGGCGTCTTGCTCTGCATTTAGCAGAGGCGTCCCCAGATCCGGAGTTTTGACAGGCTTCCAGGGGCGCTCTCACCCTTTGTGCCCCAGGACTGTTCCTGGGGCACTTGGGGAGCTCTACCCGAGCCTGTCTGCTCTCCTCTCTCCCCTATGCCCGGGGAGAGAGTTTCCAAGCCACTAGACAGCTGATTTTCGGCTGTTCTAGCGGCTTCACGCGATCGGGGAACGGACACTCCCAGAGAAGCATCTGCAGTGCCTGCGGTGCCAGCCGGAAGTCCCGTACCTTATGATTCTTGACGAATGTATCTTTTCTTTTATGTACACTGAGAGCATATGCACCAAGACAAATTTTTTGTGTGTCCAATCACAGTTGGACAATAAAATTCTATTCTATTCTAGTTGTACTATCAATAATATTATCATTCTTCTTGTCATCTGAATTTAGTGATTTCAGAGCATTTCAAAGTTGATTGAAGAGTCAAAACATAAACCAATCCACATTATCTTTGGATAAATCTTATCTTTATGACTGCCTTTTCCTCTGATTTCCAGTCCTCAAAATCATTTTCTGATTTGGTACACATAGGTTATTTAAACTGAGCAGTGGTTGAAAATATCAAATCTGCTCTAATAACAATCAAGTTCTATAATTTTGAAAGACAAAACCAAGCAACTTGGACCTATACAAGGATACATTCTTTGATGAGAACAAATCCCACTAATTTTTATAAAAAGCCTGTGTCATTCATATTTTCTGGCATCAGAGGTAATTTAAGCTTGATTTTGCTGCATTACAGATATACACACAGCTCCAATAAACTTACTTTCTTATTATTTAAGCATGAACCCATATCCTCCTTTTAGAAAAATACAATAGAAAGAAGAAACCACCCTTCCAAGATTCATGAATCTCAAAGAAAACAAAGATAAACTTGAAAATTTACACCATGACAGACTAAAGTATGGGCCTGTTATGTTACACATTTCTCCAACTGGGTTGGGCTGTAAACATCAGACAAGAACTTGTCCAATGTATACATCCAGTTGCAGCAGGAGGCATAGAGAACTGGAGTGAGTCTGTAACTGAAGAGGGGAAAAGCAAAATAGAAAAGCAATTACCTAATTTAAAACTTTGAATCAGTTCTGGCAAAAATAGACCATGGAGCAGAGGGCCTGGGAAGTGACACTCCAAGGGGATTCAATTTATTCTACAAGGCATCTCAAGTCCCACTGGCCAAAGCAAATTAAGAGCAGTTCAGTCAACAGTTGAAGACAAAATAATTTGCAGTTATGATTATACAGAGAGGATATTAAGAAATCACAGAACACTGTTTTCAACTACTCTATTGAAACTTTATTCACACCTGTTCTGTTCTATTCCATGTTCTTTACTGTACTTGCATGAGTTTGTGTATGAATTTCCTCACCTTTATTTTAGCAATTTGTTTCATGGACGCACCTATCCCCAATTTAATCAACAAGTATTTGTATTTGTATACACAAACACACTAGAGAGAAATTGAGGGAGACCCGTTAAATTTTAACTTTAAAAAAGTCTCAGTTGGTCTTCATTAAGTTGCACAAGACAAATGCCTTGTGTGTCCAATCACACTTGGCCAATAAAGAATTCTATTCTATTCTATTCTATTCTATTCTATTCTATTCTATTCTATTCTATTCTATTCTATTCTATTCTATTCTATTCTATTCTATTCTATTCGAGTCTAGTCTAGTCTAGTCTAGTCTAGTCTAGTCTAGTCCCTAGCCCCTAGCCCCTAGCCCCTAGCCCCTAGCCCCTAGCCTATCTACATTTCTTTGACTAATACATTTCCTGATACAGGTAATCTTCGACTTACAACCACAATTGAGCCCAAAATTTCTGTTGCTAAGTGAAACATTTATTAAGTGAGTTTTGCCCCATTTTATTATCTTTTTGCCACAGTTGTTAAGTGAATCACTGCAGGTGTTGTTAGTAACATGATTGTTAAGTGAATTTGGCTTCACAATTAACTTTGCTTGTCAGAAGGTCGCAAAAGGTGATCATGTAACCCCAGGACATGGCAACCATCATAGATACATGCCAGTTGCCAAGTGTCTGAATTTTGAACATGTAACCATGGGGATGCTGCAACAGTCATAAGTGTGAAAAACGGTCATAAGTAACTTTTTTCAGTGCTGTTGTAACTTTGAACGGTCACTAAATGAACTTGTAAGTCAAGGACTACCTATAATAGAACTAAAACTTACTGACTAGTAGGATGACAGAGCAAATTCTGTAACTTGGTATAAAATAAGCTTAGATGTTTGATCTTATTAACATGTGCTTTCACCAGTTTTAAAGAACCTGAAAAACTTTATCATCACAGAAGGTTTCACTAAACTACTACTATAAATAATTTTTAAAAAATGAACAAGGGTTATTGTGCTACAGTGGAGCATTGAGCTTGGATACTTAAAAAGCTGTGATCTAGCTCTGGTGCTCATTGTATCAGCATTTCCTACCCACATTACATTCAGAACTTTTGTGAGAGTAAAGACTTCAGAGTTCCTGTACTTAATCCTTGATGCTATCCAAGAAATGGCAAAGTATGATATGGCTATACCATACCATCAATTACTTCAAGCAACTGATGTGCTGAGAAGAATAGGCTCACAATTTTACAAACTATATCCATCAGGTAGTATTTAGTAACTGGTTAAATGTCCCGGGGCTAAGTTGCTGAAAATGTCTGAGTAAAGCTATGGTCAAGGAAAAACAGTTTAAGGTGACAAGAATATACAGTCTCTTACAATAGAAAGATGTGCTTGCATTTGTTAATTTCCAGACATCATGTATATAGGAGGGCAGAGCCAGTACTGTTCAATTGGCTCATGAGAGAAGTAAGTTTCCTGGATCTAATATGCAAAGAGAGATAGTATAACAATATATAGTGGTATTTTATTCAGGTTTCTTGTCACCAACTGTCCCGAACATGTACAACATGAGTACACCAAAAATCCAAGTTCTTACCCGAGTCTAACCAAATATACATATTAAAGAAAATACAATATTTGTGATCCAAAGACAGGGTTCATACTTACTGGTACATTACCAGGAGCAAGTACTTTGCAATAGTTCACATTTCCTCCTCTTTTGAAATGAAGAAAAATGCAGTTTTTTAACCAACATAAAAAGCATTCTCAGTTTGAACTGCTAAGTTTACAGAAAATTTCACATTTTTAAGATTTATGTATTTATTTGTAAAATTTATTGCCCCCCTCCCCATCTTACCTCAAGGTAACTTGAGTAAGTTAAGGTGCAAGTTAAGAGTGGCTTACAATCATAAAAGATAAAAACTACAGGTATATACAGTAAACTAAAAAACATACATACATACAAAAAGCCAAACACTGCAGCCCAATTAAAAGATGGGGAGAAGTGTACTCTGTTGTTAATCTATCAACCACCTTCACCGTGATGCTTCCCCATTGTAGCCCCAACCTAACTGGCAGAGCCAGGTCTTTAGGCTCTTACAGAAGGTCAGGAAGGTTGGAGCCAACTTCACCCCAGGGAGCAAGATGCTCCAGAGGGCAGGTGCAATGGCAGAGAAAGCCCTTCTCCTGGACCCCACCATCTGGAATAATTGGGCCGACGGGCCCACAGCATACCTCCTCTGCTGGCATGGGTAGGGCGGCTTTGGGGGCATGGGATCTTGAGACCCAGGACTTTGTCATCTTTAATTCTGGATGGGGTGGCACTACCCCAGTGGGATGACACAGTCCCTCAAGTAGCCTGGACCCATGCCATGAAGGGCTTTAAAGGTAATTGCCAACACCTTGAATTGCACCTGGAAGCAGACCAGCAGCCAATGCAACTTGCGGAGAAGGGCTCTCTCTCCCTCTCACTCCCTTTTAACACTTATTGGGACTGGCCATGGAGAAAGTAGTCGAACCAGCACAGGAGAGTGCTGCCCAGCCCCCGTAGCCAGCCCAAAAGGATACCATGGTTGAGGGTATTGAAGGTCAAGGAGAACGAGGATGGTTACACTACCTCCATCTCACTCACCAGAGATCATCAACAGGTATGTCCAATGCCATTTCTGCTGCATAACTGTGCCTGAATCCTGAGTGGAAGGGGTCCAGATAATCTGTTTCATCCAGGACCCTCTGAAGTTGCCAGGCCCCCACCTTTTCCACCACCTTCCCTAAAACGGGGAGGTTGGAAACTGGACAAAAGTTATCCAGGCAGGTGAGATCCAGTTATGTTTTTTTAAGGAGAGGGCGAACCAGGGCCTCCTTAACAGGCCCCAGAACTGTCCCCTCCTCTAGTGACATGTTAATCATTGTCTGGACCCACCTGCTAGTCACCATCCTGAAGGCTTTCACCATCCAGGAGGGACAAGGATCTATGTTAAGGAATATGCGCAGAGTAACCCTTGAGTAGCAAGGTTGTGCACATGAGAAACGGCTGAGGGTGATTATGAATAAGCACTGTCAATACACAGACACACTGAGTTATGATATTCTTTTACTTTTAGGAAAAAGTAAAGCAAAGTCCAATAAACAATCCAGGTCATACACAGATAAAGATAGTTAAATTGTCAATCCAGGGATATTCCAAGAACAAAGTCTTCTTACCAGTTGTTGTAGTCATATGCAATAAAACAGTTCTTTTTGGAGTTGCAAACAGGAACAAGTACAGCAGTAAAACAATCAGTAAAACAGTAGAAATCAACAAGTAGCAATGATCAATCAGTGATCATGCAGAGAGAACAGGCAGAGAGGAGCAGAGGTAGCAATAATGTAATAAGGAAAAAATAAGCCATGATTCAAGCTTCCTCTTAAATACGTTGCCTACTGAGCTAGCCAATCAGAATACAGCATGATGCAATACAGCATTACAGTCTTAAAGCAATACATTACATTTTGACTGCAAACATGCATTGATGGTTTATATATATTGCCAACCCAACCAGTTAGGCAATAGCCATTCCCTAACAATCTAACTAACAGGTGGTGGCACGGACAACATCGAGGACCCCAACAGGGTTAAACCATTCCCAGATAATCAGGCCAGACCTCTTCCCAGGCATCTCACATGGACTATCTCCACACATGGAATCCAACTGGGTACAAATTTGAGCGACTTTGTCCATCAGGTGCTGAACGAATTCCTATGCATGGCCCTGAAGATGATCACCCGAGCCTCCCTGATTCAGGAGGGATTGGGTGACGCAGAACAGGGCTGCCGGGTGACACTCTGAGGACACAATAAGAGCAAAGAAATAATGCTGTTTTGCCGCTCTTACCACCACAAGATAGGCTTTAATGGTGGCTCTAAATCATGTCTGGTCAGTGTCATCCTTCATCTTCCTCCAGCATTGCACTAGGTGTCTATTGACCTTTTTCAAAACCTGTAAGTCCTCTGTGAACCATGGGGAGGGTTTGGAATGATGGGTCAAGAGAAGCCACATAGGAACAATTCTGTCCAAAGCTGACTGGACACATCTCCGAGAGGGGAACCCCCACTTCCAGAGTCAGTCAGGTCAGCTCGTTCCTCCTCAATGAGAACTTGAAAAAGGGGAGCCTTACTATTAACTGGCATTCAGCAGCAGCAGCTGGACCTCCAAGGATATGCTGTCCAGGAACTGGGGATGAGTTCAGGGGGGATGTAAGGTCCAGCCTCTCCTCCTCATTCAAGAAAGTAAAAACTCTTGAAGCTTTAACATTTCAAAAGGAACCTTTTATTGAACAGGAGTGATAGCAAGACAAAAGGAAAGCAGACTCTGAGTCAGGCAATACAGTTAGGATAAAGGAATTAGAAACCCCTCCCTTCAGTCCAATGTGGATTCAGCCAATCAGCAGGTGTGGAGATATTATTGTAATGGCCGGCCTGAGAACGTGATAAGCAAATGTTCTCAGGGTCATCTGCTGCCGGCTTTCGGAGTGATACAGCCCACATGGCCCTCTCTTCTCCTCCCTTCCCCAAAAGGTGAGAAAATCTCAAGACGCCTAGGCGCCAGGATAAAGGTTATAAAGTGAAAGGTTACATGTTATGAAGGGGTGAGGAAGAAAGCAATAAACTAAGTAATACATCCATGGCAGTGGTGGTATTCAGCCGGTTTACATCGGTTCAAGTGAACCGGTAACAATTTGCCCTGGGTTGCTGAATCGGTAGTGACTTCTGGCTGGCCACGCCCATTGCCTAGTTGCCTGGTCGCTGCTCGCTCGCCACGCCCACCCGCTCGACGCTTGTTTGACATACCCACCCGCTCGCCACTCGCTCGCCACTCGCTCACCACGTCTGCTCGATGCTTGCCCCGCCCATCCCAGCCCTATATATTTGCCTTCGCTTCGCCACGTGGCCCAGTTACTTGCCTCACGTCGTCAGTCACTCCTCACGTGACCTGACCTCCTCGGCGCTATCGCTTGCCATGCAGTCTGCTCTGTGGCTTGCCTGCCTAAACTGACTTCACCTTCTGTGGTGCCTGCACCCCAACGGAGCTGCCTCCTCCTACCTACAGGTAAGCACTCGCTAGCCCCCCCGGTCCCCGGGCTTATGTAGTTCACAAAGCCGCCGGCGCTCGGTTGATGCCTAGCGTGCCACCCGTCCTCCGTCCCCAGGCTTGCGTACCTTGCGAAGCCGCCGGCACTTGGTTGCGACCTAGCGTGCCACCTGTCCCCGGGCTCGCATACCTTGCGAAACTGCTGTCGCTCAGTTGTGGCCTAGCGTGCTACCCATCCCTGGCCTCGCATAGCTCGTGAAGCCACCAGTGCTACAGCCGCCCCTTGCTTGCCGGCCCACCCACTGTCCCCGGTTTGCATAGTTCGCTAAGCTGCCAGCGATTGGTTGTGGCCTAGTGTGCCGCCCGTCCCCAGCCTCACATAGCTCGCAAAGCCACCAGTGATTGGTTGCAGCCTACCGTGCCACCCGGTCCGGCCTCGTGTAGCTGGCGAAGCCGCCGGCGATCGACTGCGGCCTAGCGTGTCGCCTGTCCCGGTCCCTGAGTAGCTGCTGGCTATCGGTTGCGGCCTAGTGTGCCACCCGTCCCCATATAGCTCGTATAGCCCCCAGCCTCCAGCTTGCTTACCTAGTTCACTCCCGAACCGAATCCTGAGCAGCTGGTCGCAGACTCGCCTGCCTTGCTTCGCCTGCAGTCCTACGGCTGCATCTGCATCCATGTCGTTGGTGAGCAACTGAATCTGCCTGCCTGCCTTGTGCCTTCAATTGGGTAAGTGGCTTTTTTTTTACTTTTAATATTTATTATATTTTCATTGTTAAAGAATAACAGGAAAAAAAACAATACAAAAATACAAGTACAAAGATCCCCCCCCCCACGTGCTGTACAAATGGAAAGGAGATTTTAGGAAATTAAAATCTTCAATTCTTCCAAAAATTTCTTTGATAAGGTACTGGCACCGATTCGTCCAATCTCCCAAGTGCAAAGTCCACAAACGGCTGCCAAGTGTTCCAAAAAACATTCTCTTTATATATACAACTTCTAATTTTAATATCACACGTCAATTTATCATTTAATGCAAATTTCCATGTTTCTTTATACCATTCTTCTAATTTTAAATCAACGTTTAATTTCCAATATCTAGCAATTATAATTCTCCCCATTATAACCAAAATTCTCACCAACTCTCTTTCTCCAGTTGTTAATGTTGTTTCAATTAATATTAATAATAGTATGGTTTCTGGTCTCAATTTTACCCTTTTCTTAATCATTTCAAATATTTCATTTTCTATCCTGGACCAAAAAAGTTCAACCCCATTACATTTACACCACATATGAACATACGTCCCAAATTCCACTTTACATCTCCAACACATTTTATCCACTTTATTATCCATTTGAAAAAGTCTTATTGGGGTCAAATACCACTTCCAAATAACTTTATAATTATGTTCTTTAATCCTTATTGATAATGTCCTCATTATTCTGCTAACCCAGTTCATATTCCAATTTTGATCAGAAATTTCAATACCCAATTCTTTTACCCAATTCTCTTTCATTACCATTTGTGAGTTATTATCAAAATTAATAATTTTATAAATTTTACTAACTAATCCCTTTGGCCCAATTTCATCTTTTATTATTCGAGATGTCAAATTTTCAAATTCCGTTTCCTTTCTGCTCCCATCATTCCTTTCTTTACATTTCCTATTCCATTTATTCATTTGAATTCTTTCGAACAAATTAATGTTTAATTTTCCATAAATTTCCTCTTTCCTCATTTCATTTTCTGTAAATGGTTTTTGGAAAATTTTAAAGGTAAGGTTAAAATTTGTAATTATTGGTTAAATAGTCTGACTAAAAATTGGGATAAAGTAGCAAGAAAATTAATACCAGATGTACTGTATTTAGGTAAATTGAAAGAGACTTGTCCAATGAAATTGAATAGTAACAGAGAGAGGATTATAATAGAAGAGAAAGTGGAAACAATTAGTGAATGGTGGCTTTTTTTTTAATGCTTTAAAAAAATTAAGTTTGTTGGGGTTTTTTAGGAACTTTTATTGCTTTTTTAGGAATTTTTTTTTAGGAAATAGAGTCATATAAAATGTAGGAAATTTTAGCTGCTTTTATATTTTTAGATTTGTGCAGATTTTGTGTTTTTTTGTAGTGATTCACACTCACTGCTAAACACAAAATCTCACAAAGCTGCACAAATCTAAAAATATAGCTTTAATTTATAGTCACTAAAATGTCCTTGCTGCAAGCAGGCTGCTCACAAAATTACACAACTTAAAAAAACAATCACACTATAGGAAGTTAGCACCCACTCCTTTCCTAGAAGAATGAAATATTTTAGGAAATATTAAAAAGGCAGAATATTATTTTTCCCTGTATGAGAAATGGAGAAGCATGTTTTAAAGACAAAGCAGCTCCCACCTTCCTGCCCCCACCCTTTTGTTAATGGGCCAGAGGCAGAAACTCAATCTTTGTCAATGGACCATCATCTGCAACACAATGGGACCCATTTAGCAACAGAAACTCACCACATGGCACCTGGGAAGATTACATCAGCCAGCAAGGCTAGCTAAGACCCCCACCCACTGGGAGTCTGACAACCAATCAGGATATTCTTTCGGGGGCCCAGGAAGTTCAAAGCCAGAGAGAGCATAAAACCCGGGGACTTGCTGTATCTTGCCCCTTTTTTTTGTTCAGGAACTCAAACCATGTGATCCTGTCCACCATTAAACCATCTTTCCAAGCAGTCTCCATGTTTCTAGTGTCTTTTTCCCCACTTGGAGCTGAACCCAGAAGGATATTTCTTCCTACAACACTTACACACAAAATCTCACAAAGCTGCACAAATCTAAAAATTAGATTTATGTGTAAGTGTGATACTTGGTTTTTGAACCTCTGTAATTTTGTGAGGTTGATGCTTGCAGCAGGGGACATTTTACGTGAAGTCCAGATGCTTTTATGAGACAAGTTGTGCAGCTTTGTGAGATTTTGTGTGTAAGTGTGTTAACTGGTTTTGGGGTTGTGTAATTTTGTGAGCAACCTGCTTGCAACAAGGTCATTAAATGTGACTCTAAAGCTGTTTTTATATTGTGTGAGACAAGTTGTGCAGCTTTGTGAGATGTGTGTAACTGGATTTTGAAGTTGTGTAATTTTGTGAGGTTGCTGCTTGGACATTTTATGTGACTCAATAGCTGCTTTTATATGTTGAGATTTGTGCAGCTTTGTGAGCTACTGCAGCTTGATGGGTTTTGATGTGTTTCTGATTGCCCTGGGTTTTGTTTTCCTGGGTTAATCTTGGTCCCAGGTCTTTTGTCTTTCCTATCCTGGTGGTTAATTCTGCCAGGAAAGAGGAAAAGGTGAGTTCCAGGTGAGTTATTTTTAGCCTGATTCCCCTTATCTTAATAGCTGTACTTAAGTGTTCCTTTCAGCTGGTGCTTTTACCTGGAGGTTTCTTAAAGGAGGAAGGGCTGGATTGAGTTTCTTGGCACTGTTTTCTGAGGTTTCTGGTGCTGTGAGGTTTCTGGCACTGTCCTTTTGGGGTATACTTCCCACAATGCCTTGATGATGGTTTTTATTCCAGTGGCTTTGTCTTTCCTGTCCTTAGGGCTAGGGAAAAAACTGGTCTTATCTGTAGTCTTTGCGGGGAAAACTGTTGTTATTCTTTTGGTGTTTTCCTGGCACTGTCCTAGTTTTGGGGGTGGGGTGGGGGTGTATGCTCCCGAAGTTATCTACACATTAATAATGATCAAATACTAATAATATTTGCTTATCCTTTTTAGTGAACTTTCCTTATATAATTGGTGTTTTCTTTTATACTTTTAGATTTCTAACTTCTGTTATCAGTTAGCCATTGATAACAAATCCCACGTTAAAAAGTATTCGAAACCTTCTTCTTGATTTTAATTGTTAATTTATTCATTTCTGCACATTCTAATATTTTTTTATTCATTTTCATATCTTTGTTTTTCCACTGTTGTGCAAACACAATTCTAGCAGCTGTTAACATGTGTAAAAATAAATATGTATTCCCTTTAAAATACCCAACAAAATATTTCTGGTTTTAAATCCATATGTTTCTAACCATGACACCACTAACTCTTGAATAGCTACTTGACTTGTACTGACCTAAATACTGAACCTAATTCATATATTCCTATTTTTTGAACTGAGGAATAAATTTCAGAAAAAGAATTCAGTATTCAGTATTGCTCTGTGAATGTACCTACGAAATTCATTCTTCTTGAACTAACTTCTTAGATGAAAAACTATATCTTTCTTGTTTGTTGGACCCCAAACTCATCCTGAAAAGACTGCACATTGTTGGGTGAAAACAGAGATCCCTTCTGTTACCTTTAGTTCTCAGCTTACAGCCACAATCGAATCCAAAGCACAATATTGTTTTATGTCTTTTGCAGTAGTAGCCTTTAACAGGAAGGATAAAAAAGCAACACAGTTTGATCGCTTTCTTCAGCAAGAAACCGAGATTGGAACAATCAGATACAACAGAATTGGATCCAAAACTGACACAAGCACCACTGTCACCACTTGAACTTGGAGAAAGCAGCAAGTCAATCTCCTCAACTGAAAGTCTTCCTGATCTTCCTGACTACTGGACATTGCAAAAATATAGCAACTTTCAAGAGAAGTATGAGGGACTGGAAGTTTCAAACAAAAAATTAGGTTGCAAGTACTGCGCGAAACATGACTTTGCAATAGCGAAAGGTGTTCATGTGTCCAAAGAATGGAAACATTTCAAGATTGAGGCAGCAGGGACAACTAAAGAAGTACAACAAGTGCCGGTTTGGCGCTGCGGCGATCCAGTCAGGGAAATAGCGGAGCTGATGAGCCTCGCGAAAACCCCGACTGTTGAGCCGACGACGACAGGTCTGAGGACCTATCCTGTCCTGTAGGGACAGGGGAAAGAGAGGGACACATTGGATGGCGGAGAGGAATGAGCAAGTTCCTCGGGGCCAGAGGAAACCCTCTGAGTCGGCGGTGGGGATGCGGCAGCCATGGCGGCTGCCTTGAAGCCGGGGCAAACCGGGAAAGCACTGTGCAGGAGGAAGATTGGAGAAAAAAGAGCTAAGCGTTTGGAAGCCGGGTGAGTGATATTAACCCAGGCAGGAACAGCATTCAAAAAATGGACTTTTACAAGTGAGCTCTTAGCCTTAATTAGCGGCTACGGATTATCGGGGCAAAAAGACTTAGTAAGATAATTTGCAGGAGGAAGAGACCCATCAAGGAGTTACTTTTATTATGGACCGATTTGGAATGACTGTCTGTTGGAAAGTTACAAAACTTTGAAATCTTTTTAAATTGGAATGGATTACTTTTGGAGAGAGAAAGAGGGGAGAGGCAACAAGCAGGAATCTTTAAAAACTAAGGGGAAAGGACAAACGGACAATTATATAATGGACAAAATGGAGGATTGCCGCAACGAAGTGAAAGTGTAAATTGTGGATTGCTTTTGGCCTGAAAGAGAAACAATGTGTCCTGCTACCTAAATTGGATTACTTTGAACAACCAAGGAGATTTGACTCTGGGGATTCCCAATTTGCCTATTGGTGGTTTCATTGATGGAAAGAAAGAAGAAATAAAATGGAACAATTAAAATTGAACTAGTAGGCGTGGCAACAAAAGAAAATGGCGCAGCAACAAAAGAAAGGACAATGATACTATATATAGAATAGATGTTACAAAAGAGTTAAACTTTACAGAGTTTTTTAATTTTGATAATATTGAACTTGGAAAGGAACAGTTTTGGACATGGGAAAAGGAAGAAATAGAATATAGCTGGTTGTGAGATAAGAAAAACAGAATAGCTTGATTTAAAATGGAAATGTAATGTTTAAATTTTTGAATGAAGCTTGAATATTAATAGGTGTGTTTTTTTCTCTTTTTTTTCTTTTCCTCTTCATTCCTTTTTTCTTTCTTCTCTTTCTTGTAGTTTCTTTTTTCTTACTTTTTATTTCCATTCCTTTTAAATTTGAATATACAGTTGCAAGAAAAAGTAAGTGAACCCCTTGGGATTACGTGGAGTTTTGCATGAATTGGTCATAAAATGTGC
>WNWU01012525.1:237076-266789 GCA_012654045.1 Ptyas mucosa
AGTGACTGGGTGGGCGTGGCTAGCTGGTCATGTGATATATGTGTATAGGGACTACTCAGAGGGCTGAAAAAAGTGATTTCTGACAGGTCCTCGCACTTTTGACCGGTCTTCGCACTTATGACTGGTCATCATTTATGTCCATTGTAGCATTCTTAACAACCATGTCACTCATTTCACAACTGCTTCTCTTCACCATGGTGACAAGATTTTTGTTTTTGTTGATCCTCTTTTCCACTTACAGAGCTAGTTTACTGTTTTTCTTTGAAATCAATATTCAAAAACATTTAACCTACTGATGCCTCAATTAATGTAATTTTATTGGTATCTATTTTTATTTTGAAATTTACCAGTAGCTGCTGCATTTCCCACCCCTGGCTTATACTCGAGTCAATAAGTTTTCCCAGTTTTTTTTGTGGTAAAATTGGGTGCCTCGGCTTATATTCGGGTCGACTTATACTCGAGTATATAGGTACCTTTTTGTATATCTTCTTTTTGTAGGTCATTCATTAGGGCAAAGAAGTCAGTGACGTCTACTTGGCCACGCCCACCAGTTACATGACCAAGCCACGCCCACCCAGTCACATGACTGCCAAGCCACGCCCACAAAACCAGTAGTAAAAAAAGTTGAATCCCACCACTGATCCATGGATCACTGCTTTCCCAGAAGAATGGCAGCATCACGATAGGGATCTGACAGGGGCAGAACATGCCACCGATCATATGCATTGTGGGCATCTTCCCCTGTAATGGCCTGCCCTCTGGCTCCCATAGCATCCCATACCTGTCACCAGTATGATGTACTGTCCTGCCCTACATCCCCCAAGGCAATCAGTCTCCCAACCCACCCACCCCGATCCCCTTCCTCGAACAGCAAAAGGCTGTGCCGTCCCCCTCTAGCCAGTCCCATTCATCGTCTCACACATCCTGGGGCGATCAATAAGGAAGCCCCCATGGCACTATAGCTCAAGCTCTCAGTGCCAGGGGCTCTCCCGTCTCCAATCCCCTTCAGAAACACACTATCCTCCCTCCCAGACCAGTCACTCTCACTGGCTAGTCAGGAAGAAAGGCCCACTCAATCAAAACCCTCCATCCGGCTCTCACTCTGGGTGGGGGCTACAAACCACTCCACACAGACACTAGCTGCTCCCAGGTTCTCACCCTAGGAACAGACTCTCATGCACTTTGGTCCTTAATCCACCCTATTATGTAGTCCCCAACTGTTGTGCCCACCGTCAGTTGGATGGCCACAATTCTCCCCGTGTCTTTCCAAACCTTCGCAAGATGCTATTTTTTCCTAAGATAACTGTTAAAATAATGCATTTATTATTGTTCTGTTCATGCATTATATACTTGTTTATCTATTTTAATATATTTGCAATAAAAACAGAGGAAAAGAAGAGTGTTTTGGAACAGGAATATATTTGCAGCATTTGGAACTTTATAGGCAAATATCTACACTACTGCCTTAATAACAAAATTACAGAATCTGAAACCAAGATGTTTAGGAAAAGGAACAGATGAATCTGTCAAAGAAAAAAACTTTTAAATATATCTTTTAAATATATAAATATGGAGACAGAAAATGAAATGTGCTGGGCAGCTTACATTGCTGATTTGATCTTGAGTTTTCTTGATTCGCTGTAATTCAGGTGTATTGGCCACCACACTAAAGCCCTTCCCTTTATTCTTTTCAAATTCCTCCTTATAGCGGACCTGTGTATGAAAATGAAGAAACAGACATTATTTACACTACATCAGCATGTATGAATTCTAAACTACAACCTCACCTCAACATTAAAAATGATTACTATTGTGGGACTGAAGTTGCCATTAGAAGCACTTGTTGAAACAAAGTGCAATGGCTAATACTTGGCCAAAAAGGTCTAAATATTATGGGGAAAGTCCTACTTTGTATTGATGGTTTTATATCTTATAAAATATATAAAGTGCTGTCCCCATGTCTGCAGGCTGTTAGGAAGTGGATGGGGAAGAACAGGCTTAGGTTCAATCCCAGCAAGTCAGTGGCTGTGGGTTCAGAAACCATCCAATTCAGAGATGCAGCTTTTTAAAAATGATCTTAGAATCATAGTTCCTGCTTGATGTAAATTGTGTAAAAGAACGCAATCTTATATTCAAACTGTCATGCTTGCAAAATCATAAAAAACCGTAAAACAATAGAGTTAAATTGCTAGATTTTTAAAAGTTAATATGCCCTGAACTGAGCAAAATTCCTGATGAAAATAAAATTCAGGTTGCCCTCAACTTACGACCATTCTTTCAGCAACTGTTCAATGTTACAGCGGTGCCGAACGAAGGGATTTACAACCTGTTGCTGAAGTTACAACAGTTGCAGTGCTCCCACAGCCACATGATCAAAATTTGGGCGCTCGGCAGCCCACCTGTACTTATGATTGCAGGGATGCCTCAACTCCCCCCACTTACCTATCTAACCCCCATCTCTACCCTTTTGGCCCCCTGCATTCCATGGCCCCTGTCATCATAGGTGGCCTTCGCTTCTTCTTTCTCCTGCTGCTGACCAAGCATGTTTGGCCTGGCCATTTGTGAGGTAGCTGCTGGCCACACAAGGCTTTTTTCCCAAGGTTGTGCATGGCAGTTTCCTTGCAAGACCTGGGGAAGATGACCTCATGTGACCAGCAGCTGCCTTGAAAAGGGCCAGGACAGGCATACCTTGTTAGCAACAGGAACAAGAAGATGGCAAAGGTCAGCTGGGGCAAGAGTGTGCAGGGCAGCAGGAGCCTTGGAATGCAGGATGGCTGGGACTGAGCTGGGACTTCCTAAGGTGTGGCCACTTTGTACCACACTGTTGGGGCTTCCTGGGGCACAGAGGCTGTGCTGGTAGAGCGTGTCAAATTTTTCAACTTTCGATTTCCAAACATTAGGGATGCTCAAAATTTGTGACATGCCTTGGGGATTGTAAAGTTATTTTGGTTACTTTAATATAATGTAGGTGTGCTTGGTAAATAACTACATAAATATCATAACTTTTCAGACCAGCAATTCCCCAGTACCATCAAAGAGGAACATCATTCTGTGTGCAGTGAGCCGAGTGGAAGATATCTTTATCATTTCACTCCAGAGAAAGGCTCAAAAACAGAAAAACCTGCTTAAGTGATTGCAGATAATCTGGTGTATTTCATGAAGCAGAAGGGCATTGACAAAAGCTTGAAGGCCATTGGAGGAGATTCTACAAATGTTAATACTGGTTGTGAAGGTGGTGCCATGCACTGGATAGAGGTCAAGCCAGAGCATCCAGTCTGCTGGAGCTGATTGACTGGTCTGAAGGTGTATGAGCCACCTTTTACGTGCAAACTGACTACAGCAGAAATAAAGAAGTTCATTGATGAACCAATGCAAGTACCACAGTGGCCCTGTCATGCCCAATCAATAGAGAGATGTGTAAAACAGGTCACAGAGGCAGCAAGCAGAATGTATACACATGAGAAATGTGAGGGTTATATCAGAGGCCCAAAAGCAAGTTGGCAGCTGATGTCAAAGAATGAATCAAAACAAGAGTTGATGAAACTTGCTTAAACATTTTTGTAACGCAGATAATTGCTTTCTGATGTTAGTTTATGATTGCATGGATTATTTTTTGGTTAGCTAGATCAGATTCATGCAGAAAAAAACTTTAATTTTTGTAGCACAAGGTGTAATTTTGAGAAGATAAAGTTAACAGTATTTGTGCGGTATATGATCAGATGTGGATTCACCATACCAAGCTAAACATTGTGCAATTGCAAAAACAACAGATTTGAATTCTTGGTGTAAAAACACATATTTTTAGAACCCCTCACTGAAAAAAATTGCAAAATTAATTTCCACCCCATTAAATGACACACCCTACAGCTGGGCCTGACTGGTGAGGCTGAGGCAGTTTAGGGGCTTCTTGCAGCGCCAGGACCACAGTGCACCAAGAAACCCGAGCTGCAGCATGGCAAGCAGCCCCAGAGCCATGTGGTTCTGGGGCTGCTTGCCACCCCATAAGGCATGGTTGCAGGGCAGCCAGAAGGGCAGACATGATGGAATAGGCAGTTGGGGGGAGTTGAAGGGAAGGCAGTCCTTTACCTTGGAAGAACCAAGGCCGAGAACTGGGATGGACACAGCCTGGAATTGCTTGGATTGGGGTGAGTCCTCAGCTAACAACCTGTGGGATTCACAATAGGGACTGCTGAGATTGCCATTGCTAAGTGATGCAGTTCTGTGATGTCATGCTTTATGACCGCATTGCTTAGTGACAGAAATTCTGGTCCCAATTGTGGTCATTAGTTGAGGACTACCTTTAGTCTGCTATTACTTTCTTCCAGGATGCATTTTAAATTTCTTACTCTAGCCTACTGAAAGCTTCCCAGCCAAGTATGAACCATTCAATATGTGAGCCCAGAAAAGTTCGGTCAAATGCTGCCATCTGCTGAAACATTTTAATTGTCAGCTCCGCGTGTCGGGGCTGTCATTCCGGCAGGCGCGGCGGTTCCGGCAGCACACCACCATGGCTCCCCGGCTCACCTCCTCGCCACCAGCCGCTCTGGGGGACATCTTCGACCAGCATCTTCACCAGCCACTCTGGGGGACGTTTCCGACTGCTGCTCATCAGCTGAGAGGCGCGCGGCTCATGGGAGACCAGGCTGGCGTCGGCGGTGCGCTTAGGCTGCAGGCGCCACCTGATGACATCATCAGGACTACGGTGGCCTCCTCAGGACATTTACAATGCCTGAGTACACTGGACAGGCAGCAGATATGCTGAGCGCTTTTGGGCGGCTATGGCGATGGCTGAGAGTTGCTAACTGGGCAGATGCTGTTGGCCGGGAAGCCTGGCTTCAAGCAGAGGTGTGGATTGGGACATAATGATTGCAATGCCTGGGGTGTGGCCAGCTGGTTGGGAGCGCACGGGGAAAACGCATAGTCATAGCGACTAATTGCAACATGGTTAATGAGTGGGGTGGGGCTGGATGCCAAGAAAACTTCCGGACTTGTCCAGGCAGTCTCTGAGAATCAGGACATATTAGGATATCCAGAGTCTGGAAGCAGAGCAAAAGCAGCTCCAGCAGAAACACTTTTCAATGTAAGATGTCAGAACAGTCTTGCATGTTTCCAAATATGCTAATTATGCTAATTATTATAAGTTATGTTGCTCCCATAATAGGATAGGTAGAACAGGCAAAATTAAAACTTTGGATTGGTTTAAAAATATTGGAAGCTTTGTCATTTTACACAAGGGGCAGCAGTATGGTCATTCTACATAAGGGCAGCAGTATTTTCAGAAATATGCAAAACAAATGTTGCAAGCATTCATCATTTCTAAAATACAAAAGTTTTGTAATCTGTTATCAGTTCACAGTTATTTTATCCATTTTCCCTTATACAGGTGAAACTCGAAAAATTAGAATATTGTGCAAAAGTTCATTTATTTCAGTAATGCAACTTAAAAAGTGAAACTAATATATGAGATAGACTCATTACATACAAAGCGAGATAGTTCAAGCCTTGATTTGTCATAATTTTGATGATTATGGCTTACAGATCATGAAAACCCCAAATTCACAATCTCAGAAAATTAGAATATTACATGAAATCAATAAAACAAGGATTGTACATAGAACAATATCGGACCTCTGAAAAGTATAAGCATGCATATGTACTCAGTACTTGGTTTGGGCCCCTTTTGCATCAATTACTGCCTCAATGTGGCATGGCATGGATGCTATCAGCCTGTGGCACTGCTGAGGTGTTATGGAAGACCAGGATGCTTCAATAGTGGCCTTCAGCTCTTCTGCATTTTTCGGTCTCCTGTTTCTCATCTTTCTCTTGGCAATGCCCCATAGATTCTCTATGGGGTTCAGGTCAGGCGAGTTTGCTGGCCAATCAAGCACAGTAATCCCATGGTCATTGAACCAGGTTTTGGTACTTTTGGCAGTGTGGTCAGGTGCCAAGTCCTGCTGGAAAATGAAGTCAGCATCCCCATAAAGCTCGTCTGCGGAAGGAAGCATGAAGTGCTCCAAAATCTCCTGGTAGACGGCTGTAATGAAGCACAGTGGACCAACACCAGCAGATGACATGGCTCCTCAAATCAACACAGACTGTGGAAACTTTGCACTGGATTTCAAGCATCTTGCAGTGTGTGCCTCTCCATTCTTCCTCCAGACTCTGGGTCCTTGGTTTCCAAATGAGATGCAAAAGTTGCTCTCATCAGAAAAGAGGACTTTGGACCACTGAGCAACAGACCAGTTCTTTTTGTCTTTAGCCCAGGTAAGACGCTTCTGACGTTGTTTGTTGTTCAGGAGCGGCTTGACAAGAGGAATACGACATTTGAAGCCCATGTCTAGGATCCATCTGTGTGTGGTGGCTCTTGATGCACTGACTCCAGCCTCAGTCCACTCCTTGTGAAAGTCCCCAACACTTTTGAATGGCCTTTTCCTGACAATCCTCTCCAGGCTGTGGTCATCCCTGCTGCTTGTGCACCTTTTTCTTCCACACTTTTCCCTTCCACATAACTTTCTATTAATGTGCTTTGATACAGCACTTTGGGAACATCCAACTTCTTTTGCAATTACCTTTTGAGGCTTTCCCTCCTTATAGAGGGTGTCAATGATGGTTTTCTGCACAACTGTCAGGTCAGCAGTCTTTCCCATGATTGTGATTCCTATTGAACCAGACTGAGAGACCATTTAAAGGCTCAGGAACCCTTTGCAGGTGTTATGGCTTAATTAGCTGATTAGAGTGGGACACTTTGAGCCTAGAATATTGAACCTTTTCACAATATTCTAATTTTCTGAGATTGTGAATTTGGGGTTTTCATGAGCTGTAAACCATAATCATCAAAATTATGACAAATCAAGGCTTGAACTATCTCGCTTTGCATGTAATGAATCTATCTCATATATTAGTTTCACCTTTTAAGTTGCATTACTGATATAAATGAACTTTTGCACGATATTCTAATTTTTCGAGTTTCACCTGTACTCCTGGAAGGATTTTCTTTTCAGTTCTACCTACTGAGGAATTCTAGGAAGTTGTAAAACTCACATGCTGTTGCACAAACCCATGTTGTCTTTCTATCAATAAATTTTTGTTGCCATCAGCCTCAACCACTCATACCTAAAAGAAGTTATCTTTCCTCCAGATACATCCACCTCTAAACAAATCTCACTGGTATCTGATCTGTAAAGTCATCTGAGTTTCAACACATTTTAGTGGCAACTATTCCCAACTTCCTTGTAGAAAGAGATGCCTGGCACTCAGAAAAAATAGTCTGAAGATTTCAGGAGTGTGAAATTCAACACTTAGTACCTGTTTGCCAAAATAGAATTTAGTGTTAAGTGATTTCATCAACCCAGGGAAAGAAAACGGACACCTTTCTTAATCAAGGTATACCAAGGCATTAAAGCCTAACAAAGGAAAGGATTAAAGTGATGTAGCCTAGGTTGTGTCCTTGGTTCCCAGAAGAAAGAATGTTATTTTGGCTACATAGTCCCCCAGCTATCTCTACTCCCCCCTCCCAGCTTCAGCCAGCCTCGCTGTGGCAACCCTGAAGATGCTCAAAGGAAAGACCATAGAGAATTAAACTAATCCCACTCAGCCTCCCCGACCTCCTCCAGGCAGCTCTTTAGGTTTCCCTGGATACTTATCGTGAAACTGCTTGACTAATCTGTCAGCTTTCACATCCCAACTCTTAACCCAGATGGCCTCAGACAGGAGGACCAAGTACTGCAGTCGACCCTGATGAAGGTGCAAATCCAGAATCTTTTTCACTTTATAGTGGGTCTCTCCCTGCACTGTCATAGACTTTGGGGCTGCCCAGTCAACCGGCCTTACCTGAGAACCTACCGCCGGCTTTAACAAGCTGCTATGAAAAACCGGATGCACTTTCCCTAGCAAGCATGGGAGGTTAAGCTTGAATGGTTATGGGGTTTATTACTTTCAGAATTGGAAATGGCCCCCAAAACGTAGGTCCTAGCTTCCTACTTGGCAATTTCAACCTCAAGTACTTCATTGACAGATACACTTTGTCACCAACTTGGAAAGGAGGTTGGGGGGAGCGGTGCTTGTCAGCTTGTGCTTTGTAGGTTCTCACTGCCTCCAGGGCTCACTTGGTATTTTCCCATCCCTGTTTCAGGGAATCCATCCAGTTGTTTAGGGACATGGATGATGGTGGCTCCGTGGATAGCTCCAGCATGGGGATGAACTCCATGCCACTGGTGATCTGGAATGGAGTCAGGCTGGTGCTGCTATGCACCACATTATTGTAAGCCACCTCCAAGAAAGGCAGCAAGTCTGCCCAGTTGGACTGCTGATAGTCCACATAGCACCTCTAGTATTGCTCCATCATGGTGTTTGCTCGTTCCGCCGCCCCATTTGTGCTCGGATGAAAAGCCAAGCTGAGGCCCTGGGTGAATCCTATGGCTCTCAGGAACTCCCTCCAAAATTTTGCTGTGAATTGGACCCTCATATTGGAGATAATCCTATGGGGGATGCCATGCAGCCGATAAATTTGCTTTATAAACATCCTGGCCAACTTCCTGGCAGAGGGTAGCCCCTTGCAGGCGGTGAAATGGGCTTGCTTCGAGAATAAGTCAATCACGGTCCAAATGACCGTGTTCCCACCACTCTCTGGGAGCTCGACTATAAAATCCATGGCAATCTCCTCCCACGGACGACTTGGTTCTGCAACTTGTTGAAAGAGACCAGGGGGTCTTCCTGGTCTCTTTTTCATGGCCGCGCAGGTGGCACAACTTTTTACATAGTCCTCCACGTCCTTCTTCATCTTTGGCCACCAGAATTGCTGTCTGGCTAGGTGCAAAGTTTTTAGATCCTTAAGTTACCTTTGTTAAAATCTCCTAAAATAATGGGCAGTGAATCTGGATATTTGGCTTCAGCCTTCATAATCTGGTCTGCTAGAGTTCATAATGCCTAGTTTACACAAGCTTGTGGAGGAACATACACAGCAATTAGGAGAAATGAGGAGAACTCACGTGGAGAGTAAAATGGTTTACAGTTGATAAGTAAAGACTGTTTTCATCACAGAATTTATATATTATAGTTATATCCTGAGACCAGCTGTTGTTGATATATAAACATAAGCCTCCTCCCTTTCTTTTTACCTGATGATTCTGCAATTCTGTCTGCTCTTTGTATCTGAAACCCTGGTATATGCATGCTGTTGGTGAGACTAGCAAAGATGTTTAAAAAGATGTCTGCCAAACGCTGGAAATGTAATCAGACACCGGGCACATATTATCACATGTGATGGACATGTGTGAAAGCAAAGAAATATTGGACAAAAATACATACATGGTTAGAAAAAATGTTAAAGCTGCATAAAGATTATAAACCAGAAAATTTTTTGTTAGGTATAATACCAGAAAAGTATGATAAGGGGAATTTGTATTTAATATTACATGTTTTGACAGCAGCAAGGATCGTATTTGCACAGTATTGGAAAAATGAGGTAACTCCAAGAGAAGAAGATGTAATTAAAAAAATATTAGATTGTACAGAAATGGATAGACTGACATTAAAGATAAAAGAAAAAGAAGATACAGAGTATTTTCAAACATGGGATTTATTTTATAAATGTTTGGATAATAGAGGTAGAAATTAGAAGCGGGAAAGTATTATTTAGCAAACTGACCCAGAAAATACACTGTTCACAAAGCACTTATGTATGTTAAATGAAAATGTATAAACTGTTTAGAAAAAAGACATGGAGGAGGGTGGCTCCCTAAAGAGCTCAGGCATGGGGACCAATTCCATGCCACTGGTGACCTGGAAAGGGGTTAGACCACTACTGTTGTGCACCGCTTATTGCACGCCACTTTGGCAAAAGGCAGCAATTCTGCCCAATTGGTCTGTTGATAGTTCACATAGCATCTTAAATATTGTTCAACCTGTTGTGACCAAGGCCCAAGTAGTGATTACTAAACACAATTCAGTCCTCAACAAACTTATTTTATTAAAACAGCTGAGAATTCATTCTCAGCTTAGTCCAAAACAAAATTCTTCATAACCAGTCCGTCGGCCTTTTCAACAACCTTTGATGTCTTTGGCAACCTGCCAAAGGCTTTTCTTGGCAAAACCCCCACAAAGTTCCAGAGATCCTGACAAGAAGCACGGGAATCAACGTTGCTTTTCTACAAAGAACCCAACAGCTCACTGCTGCTCTTTTAAGCCTTATTGGAGTGGCCAATCATCTTCTGGCCTTACTCCCAAGTTGTCCTTTTTTCTTCAGCTGCTCTTGCCTTCTGGCAGCTCTTCGCATGCGTTCACTAGGAACAGCCTCTGCCTCTCTGCTGTCCGCCTCTGGAGGCTCCGAAGTCCGCGCATCGCTCCCAGATGGCCCTGGCCCCATCTCTGCCTCCGACGCAGAGCCCTCGTCCAGGTGTTCCCCTGACTCCAGGACTGGCCCATTGTCCTCCCCAGCCTCCTCACTGTCCGACTCCACTGCCAGGTCCACAGGCTGCTGGCGGACCACAACACAACCATGGCGTTCATATGTTCCACGGCCCCATTAGTGTTTGGATGAAATGCCAAACTAAGCCCCTGTGAGGACCCAATGGACTTTATAAACTCCCTCCAGAACATAGCCGTGAACTGGACCCCCCTGTCCGAGATGATTCTGCAAGGGATGCCATGCAGCCTATAGATGTGCTTTATGGAGAGTTTAGTCAGTTTATGGGCTGAAGGGAGCCCTGAGCAGGCTATGAAGTGGGCTTACCTTGAGAACAGGTCTATCACATTCCAAATGACTGTATTTCCACAGCTGTCAGGGAGCTCTACTATAAAATCCATGGCAATCTCTTCCCACGGCCGGGAAGGATCTGCCACCTGTTGGAGAAAGCCTGGGGGCTTCCCTGGTCTTTTCTTCATAGCTGCACAGGTGGCACAGCTGCTGACATAGTCCTCAATGTCTCATTTCAATTTTGGCCAGCAAAATTGTCTTCTCACAAGGTGCAAGGTCTCCAGGTAGCCAAAGCGCCCTGCTTGAAATCATGGCTCTTTTGGAGCACCTGGAGACGCAAGTTGTCGGGGACGTACAGCTTAGAGCCTTTCCAGGCTAGTTTGTCTCTGAGAGTTAGCAGCTCCTTGTTGCTCCTGTACCATGGGTCAGCTGGCAGTTTGTTTAATTTCTGAGTCAAACCCCCTCCATCCTCATTCCTCTGTCATTGAGCTTGTCCTCTAGTGGTGGCATGCGTGGCTGGTTGGGAGGGGGGAAGCATGGCATGGAGCACGTTCTCTTATTTGCTGTTGTACTGTGGCTTTCGTGATAGTGCATCGGCCAGAAGGTTTTTCCCCCCAGGGATGTAGCTCAATGTAAAATTGAATCAGTTGAAATATTGTACCCATTGGACTTGCTTTGGGGGGAGTTTCCGTGGGGTCCTAAGCACCTCCAGGTCTTTGTGATCTGACCACACCTCAAATGGCACCGGGCTGCCTTCAAGAAATTGGCCCCAGGTCAGCAGAGCCCATCGGATGGCATAAGCCTCTTTCTCCCAAACTGCCCATCGCCTTTCAGTCTCTGACAATTTTTTGGAGGTGTAGGCACAAGGTTGCAGGATACCTTCGGCATTCTTTTGGAGGAGGACCCTGGATTTTGCCGGTTGTATGAATCCTGTGGCTAGGTTGGTGTCAATATATTTCTGTAGCTCTTTCATCTCCTTAGGGGTCATGGAGTACATTTTGGGCTTGGGTAGCTTCACTCCAGGCACGAACTCTATGGCACAGTCTGTAGGGTGGTGGGGTGGCAGGGTATTACATTCCTCTTTGCTAAACGCCCCTGCCAGGTTCCGGTATTCTTTTGGAATTTGAGGGCTCCCTGGGAGGTGTTCGGACGTGTCTTTGGCTCCTTCATCTTGCTTAGTGTCGTTTAGATGTTGGACAGCTTCTCCCCCCCCCCCGGTAGAACTAGGAGGGGGGAGAGCTATTCCCAGCTTTAGCTTTTGGTCCCCGCCTTCCCACCAAATAGTGTGGGTCCATTTGTCCAGCCATGCCAAGCGGAGGATCACTGCTTCAGTCATTTTTGGTACCACTATAAAGCGGATAAGTTCCCAGTGGCGTCCCATTTCTAACCTTACCATGACTCCAAAGGAAATGAAGGAGCTAAGGGAGTACATCGACAAATACCTAGCCAGAGGTTTCATCCAACTGGCAAAATCCCGGGTGGCCACTCCTGTACTATTCAAGAAAAAGGATGGGACAATGAGATTATGCTTTGATTTTAGGGGGATAAACAGTGTGTGTGTGGAGAACATGTACCCAGTGGTAAGATTCAGCCAGTTCGCACCGGTTCAGCCGAATTATTAGCTAACTTTTTGAGCAGTTCAGCGAACCGGCTGAATAGCATCACGCCCAGCCATGCCCCTTAACCCTCCCAGCCACTCTCCTCCGATGAGGCTGATATGTCGGACAACAGCTTTGACCGGGCTCCCGGCGCTGGTCGAGGCCGAGGGGTTGTTGGTGCCCCATTGGCCCTGGAAAGCGGGGCTTGCTTGGGAACCAGAGGCAGCAGTGGCAGCGGTGGCAGTTTTGGGCACCCCGAGCAGCTCCTCAAGCAGGGCTTCGCACGTCCTCAGGAGCCTCTCTGGCCGCCCAGGACAGCGCCTCTGGGCACCAACGCTGCCTAAGTTACGTTGCTATGTCGCTTCATTGCTGTCACCCCCCGGGTCCCCTTCACTCCCAGCATCCAGTTTCTGGTTTGGTGGAGGAAATGGGACAGCTCGGCCCAGTCTCGTCTCCAGACTGATGAGGCTGGGCCACTGGGAACCATTCCCTTCTTGCCTCTCTCCCCGGGAGGCCTCACACCCACGCTGTCCCGGGAGGCAAGACCACTTGCCTGCGCTGTCCCGGGAGGCAAGGCCGCACGCCCGCCCTGTTCCAGAGGTTGCACGCCTGCCTGGCCAGTGTCAGAAGAAAGGATTCCCTGTGGGAGAGAAGTTTTGTCTAGAAGGAAAAGCATCCAGAAACCAGTTTGATCATAAGTAATCCAAATGTTATGTCCCATATTTCCCACAACTAGATATTTTTAAATTGCACACTTGTAGCGTAAGTTCATAAGTAGATTTCTTGTATTATTTAGAAACAAATTCTATTAACAAAGGAATAAGTAGGGGGTGGGAAATTTGGAGGAGCTGAAATTGCTGTTCACTTCTTGCATTATCCCTAGCTTCCACTATTATTTCCATTTTAGAATGAAAAGGCTTAAAGTTGCAAAAATAATAGTTCTATACTAAAGGGGCATTTCTCAGGATGCTGCATTGTGTATTTAATGCAATCACATGGGATGATCACAGAACACAAATATATAAATTGTTAACTTCCCATTTTTTACTTTTCAGCCCTAGACAATCATAGTATTTGTGGAGTCCTTGGGGGAAAGGTATTTTTTTGGGGGGGAGCATATTTCTTTATTGGAGCCACTCATCAGACAAAGAAGCAGAACAAAAAATGCTATCTGGTTCCCATACAGTGGATTCAAAGCACCCCCTAACTAACCTTGTCTTTTCCTGCAAGATACAGGCCATGTACCAATAGCTTTGCCCTCCCCCCTTTCTTGTTTTGAATGTCCTGTCTAAATGTAATTGGATTTTTTTCTTGGAACCATAGGCTCAGCTCAGACTGTCTCTTCTTCTGTCCCGGACAGGACATTTTATGGTGATACAGTTTTCTTCCAGATAAATAATTGATGGGTATTTAGTTATGAGGAAGGTGATGTCTCTTTCAATAATAGAAATTAAAGCTATTTTATTTTAACAAGAAAAGAAGTAAAAATATACAGAGAAAATTGGGATAAGAAAATGAAGAGAAAAACCAAGAAATGATATTACAAAAGTTTTTCTTTTGTATTGTTGCTAAACGTAATATTTCAAAAGCAGGGAAAAAATGAAGAAGGGGCATAAAAGTGCATTTATCACGTTTTTCTTAGAACAATTAGCTGAACTCTGCCTTGTTTATCATTATTTTAGGTAATAATTTATCAAATCAAAAACACAACATGCAAAACTTGCAATAATCTTTGTATTTTGGTCAACTGTAGGTTCAAAAAACAGGTGAATTTGTGGTATGGAATCATTTCTCAAATGAAGCTGCTCAGTGAAACAATCTTTATAATTGGCATTATATTGTTGAAAAATAGAGCTGATGTGAAAATGTTAAATTTATATAATATACTCTGTATGTATGGTGTTTGCAATTCATAGCACTTATTTCTTAATCAAGCTAATAATTAATATTTCATAACTGGAAATAGTTCTTGAAATCCACTGTATTTATTAATAAACCCTTATTAATTTTGTTAATCAATGTGCTCATTGGACAATAGGGGGTTATAAAAATTGACTTTCTATCCAAGGTGTTCCCATATCTACAAAATGTATGAAAAGAAAAATCTATTTTTTGTTAAATAACTGTTAAGTAACTATAAACAGGCAGGTGCAAATGTTATCCTCAGGGGAAGAAAAAGAGTATTTCACAGGTTTTAGATCTATGACGTAAAAGGTGCATAAGACAGAAAATATGCTTGTGCAATGGCTGGGAATGAGGTTGCTCAAGCACTTTATGTAAATACAGATAGTCCTTGACTTACAACCATTTGCTTAGCAACTGTTCAAAGTTATAGTGGTGCTGAAAAAACTGATTTAAGATTGGTCTTCGCACTTATGACCATTGCAGAATCCCTGCGGTCATGTACTCAAAATTCAGGCACTTGGCAACCAGCACGTATTTATGATGGTTGCAGTGTCCTGGGGTCAAATGATTGCCATTTATGACCTCTTCAACTGGCTTCCAACAAGCAAAGTTAGTGCAGGAAACTGGATTCACTTAACAACCATGGTGGTTTCCTTAACAACTGTGGCAAAATAGGTCATAAAATTGGGTACAACTCATTTAATGACTGCCTCACTTAGCAACAGAAGTTCTGATCCTAATTGTGGTTGTAAGTTGAGGACTACCTGTATAGTTTTAATAGATTGTAGTAACAGGATATGGTTGGTACAACTAAAGAAAGCTGTGTAGATCTTTGATACCTGACTCATGGAGGTGGATTAGGTTAGTTTAAATCAGATTTAAACCCAAGTGACTTGGAGTCAGAGTTTCTCAAGGAATTTCATTTTGCATAAAAATTTTGCATAAAATTGTTTTGGGGACAAATATAATGCACCAAATATGAAAACTAGTTTTTAGATTTGTCCCAGAGATTCATCAACTTTTGCTTAGTGTTGGCAACCTGGGATATGCAAACCCTGAAGCAAGTACAACTCTCTTTGGTTTTAAAACTAGAGAGTAGAAAAGACTCAGCACATCAAGGGGGGAAAAAATCAATAGATGAAAGAATTTGGGGAACAGAAAATTTCACTGCTAAAATAAATAGGGCACAGAATAGTTTATCTGGCTACAAATGTGTAAGTACAGTTGATTTGGTTAACAGATGGTATTGCATTGAAACAAAAAATGCATATATGTTGAAGAACTGTAGGTCAGTGTTAAACAAGAGTTTGTAAGATGTGTGGCAACTGATACATAAATCTATGCTTGTAAAGCAGTCAAATAAACTGGCAGTTGACTAGGGTCACAAAGTTAGACTTGTCACGATCCCTTTTGCTTCACGGTTGATTAATAACAGAATGCATGGCGAGCAAGTGGCTGGGAGGTGAGGCGAGCGGCTGGGTGAGGCAAGGGGCCAGGTGTGACAAGGAGTGGCTGGGAGGGGAGGGGTGAGGCAGGGCCGGGCGTGGCGGGGAGAGGCTGGGTGAGGAGAGGCCCCCTTGATGTGAGTGACGTCGAGTTGGCCACACCCACCCAGCTGGTCATTAGGGCAGAGAACTGGTTAAATTATTTGAATCCCACCACTGCATGTACCCCCTCCCCCTAATGAAGGACATGCTGGCCCACCTTGCAAAGGGGAAAATCTTCACCAAGCTAGACCTGAGAGAGGCATACTACAGAGTGAGGATCAAAGAGGGGAATGAATGGCAGACTGCATTTAACTGCCCACTGGGGAGCTTCCAGTTCAAAGTAATGCCATTCGGGCTCCAAGGAGCCCCTGCAGTCTTTATGCAACTCATCAACAAGGTGCTGCATGAGCATTTGTACAAGGGGGTCCTAGTGTACTTAGAAGACATTCTCATCGTCACCGAAATGATGGAGGAGCACATTAAATTGGTCCACCAGGTACTGAAAAAAATCCTGGCTGCAAACCTATATGCTAAGTTGTCCACATGCAAGTTCCATAAGACCCGCCTTGACTACCTAGGTTATCGAGTATTGAGTGAGGGGGTAGAAATGGACCCAGGGAAAGTCAAAGCCATCCTCGAGTGGCAACCCCCTTGAATCTGCAAGCAACTGCAGAGCTTTCTGGGGTTCATATTCTACTGGCAGTTCATCCCTTCCTTTGCCAAAACAGCCCTGCTTATTACCAAACTGCTAAAGACAGGGAAAGAGGGGACCAAGCTGTGGCCCAGCCAACCACTAGAGTGGACTGTGGAGTGCCAGGGGGCATTTGACAAGCTCAAGTAGCTATTCACGGAGGAACCGGTCCTAAAACACCCTAATCCCGAACAGCCATTTGTCATTCAGGCAGACACCAGTGATGTAGCTGTGGAGGGCTTCCTCCTCCAGAGAAACAAAGAGGGGAGCCTTCAACCATGCACCTACAGTATATCACAGAAGTGAGTACATCCCCTCACATTTTGTAAATAGTATATCTTTTCATGTGACAACACTGAAGAAATGACACTTGGCTACAATGTAAAGTAGTGAGTCTACAGCTTGTATAACAGTGTAAATGTGCTGCTCCTCAAAATAACGCAACACACAGCCATTAATGTCTAAACTGGTGGCAGTTTCAGGATGATGAGCCGACGACAAGCAGATCTTGACATCTAAGGCCGTCATCAGCCCTTTCCAAAACTGGGCGGTGAACTGGGTCCCTCTGTCCGACACGACCCTATCTAGTAGGCCGTGTAGCCGAAAGACATGTTGGATGAATATGCAGGCGGTGGTGCGAGCTGTCGGCAATCCTCGACAGGGAATGAAATGCGCCATCTTCGTCAACATATCCACCACTACGAATATGGTCGTGAAGCCCGAAGACAGGGGCAATTCCGTTAGAAAGTCCATCGAGATGACACCCCAGGGTCTCTCTGGTGTTGGCAAGGACTGAAGCAATCCTGGGGGAGCACCTGCGGCCGACTTGGCCTGTCGACAACGGACGCAGGACGTCACGTATGTCTGGACATCGTGATGGAGACGAGGCCACCAGAAGGTCCGCGACACTAGGTTAAGGGTTTTAAACAGACCAAAATGTCCCGCCGCAGGGTTGTCGTGACACTGGGACAATATAAGTTTAGTTTAGTTTAGTTTATTTATACTTATATGCTGCCCTTCTCCCAAAGGACTCGGGGCGGCTCACAAAGATAAAACAATAAAACAGTAAAATTATGACTAAAATACTCAATTAAAAACCCCAAAGTTAAAGTTAAAAACTCCCATCAGATCAGCAAATTTGTTGGAAAAGCCATGTCTTCTGGTCCCCGCAGAAAGAGCGGAGGTCGGGGGCCATCCGGAGCCCAGTGGGTAAACCATTCCAGAGGGTCCGTGCGCCCACAGAGAACGCCCTCATCCTGGGCGCCATCGGCCGACATTGTCTGGCCGATGGCACCCGGAGGAGGGCAGTCCTATGTGAGCGCACTGGGCGGTTGGAGGCCCCGAAGCATCCCCGATGGTACATAAAGTCTCTCACGGTACCTCAAGAGGTTGTTGGTAAACATCCAGGGAGAGTCGGGCCCTACTTCACGCTTCTGAAGATTGATGTAGGCGTCCTGCTGCTGTGCCTCCCAGATCTGAACCCGTAGGTCGACAGGTTCCTGGACGGCAGCGAATGACTTGACTGGAAGAATTGTCTGAGGCGGAAGCGGGTCCTCGACTTGGGCATATTCGAGTTTCCTCGAGAGCGCATCTGCTCGTTGATTGCGCCCACTCGGAATGTACGTCACCTTGAAGTTGAAGCGGGTAAAAAAGAAGGACCACCAGATCTGTCGTTGATTGAGTTTCTGCGCGGTCTGCAGAAACTCCAGATTCTTGTGGTCCGTCCGGACTTCCACTTGATGTCGGGCCCCCTCGAGGTGATGTTTCCAGGTCTCGAACGCAGTCTTAATGGCCAGTAGCTCTTTTTCCCAGATGGTATAATTGCATTCAGAAGGATTCAATTTCCGGGAATAGTATGCGCATGGTACCGCCAGCCGCGTGAGCCTGGAGTAACACCACTCCAACCACGATATCCGACACGTCTGTTTTCACCACAAATGGACGGTGAGGGTCAGGATGCTTAAGAATCAGCTCTTTCGTGAAGGCCTGCTTTAAGGCCAGGAATGCCTGCTGCTCGGGGGTGCCCCACTGGAACAGGACTTTCTTCTGCAGGAGCCAAGTGAGGGGCACAGTCAAAGTGGAGAAGCCAGGGATGAATGTCCGGTAATAATTGGCGAACCCGAGAAGTCGCTGGACATCTTTCACCTGACGAGGAGGTTGCCAACTTCTCAACGCCTCGACCTTGCTCTGATCCATCGCTATGCCCTCAGGAGAAATGCGATGGCCCAAGAAGTCGATGGTCGTCTGGTAGAATTGGCATTTCTCCAACTTCGCATATACAGTGGGGCAAAAAAGTATTTAGTCAGCCACCAATTGTGCAAGTTCTCCCACTTAAAAAGATGAGAGGCCTGTAATTGTCTTCATAGATAGACCTCAACTATGAGAGACAAAATGAGAAAACAAATCCAGACAATCACATTGTCTGATTTGGAAAGAATTTGTTTGCAAATTATGGTGGAAAATAAGTATTTGGTCAATATCAAAAGTTCATCTCAACACTGTTATATATCCTTTGTTGGCAATGACAGAGGTCAAATGTTTTCTGTAAGTCTTCACAAGGTTGGCACACACTGTTGCTGGTATGTTGGCCCATTCCTCCATGCAGATCTCCTCTAGAGCAATAATGTTTTGGGGCTGTCGCTGGGCAACACGGACTTTCAACTCCCTCCAAATGTTTTCTATGGGGTTGAGATCTGGAGACTGGCTAGGCCACTCCAGGACCTTGAAATGCTTCTTACGAAGCCACTCCTTCATTGCCCGGGCGGTGTGTTTGGGATCATTGTCATGCTGAAAGACCCAGCCACGTTTCATCTTCAATGCCCTTGCGGATGGAAGGAGGTTTGCACTCAAAATCTCACAATACAGGGCCTCATTCATTCTTTCCTGTACACGGATCAGTCGTCCTGGTCCCTTTGCAGAGAAACAGCCCCAAAGCATGATGTTGCTACCCCTTTAAGACTTGTGGACTTCAACTCCCACAATTCCTCAGCCAGCTTTGCTGGGAGTTGAAGTCCACAAGTCTTAAAGTTGCCAAGGTTGGAGACCCCTGCAGGCAGGGAGAGACTGGATTGCCATCTGCCAGAAATGATGTAGGGTCTCCTGCTTGGGCGGGGGGTTGGACTAGATGACCTACAAGGTCCCTTCCAACTGTTAATCTGAATAGTGAAAAAATATTTTTATCTGAATTAGCTTGGGGAGTTGAAGGACACCAGTGACTTCCACAACCACCTCTCCACAGATGTTAAGCAGCATCAGGACAAGATAGGACCCTGGGGACCCCAGCGTAGGACAGCCCCTCCTTTTCTTGTAGTACACCTTGATTTGAAAGACTGCAAGACCCAGGCTCACATTAGCAAGGAACCAGAGTCTATCCAGTGATTTTCAACCTTGGCAACTTGAAAATGGGTGGGCTTCAATTCCCAGAATTTCCCAGCTAGGCATGGGGAATTCACAATGGTTAGGTAAACACCATGGTCGTTAAGTGAACCTTGTGGTCATTAAGCAAACACTGTGGTTGTTAAACAAGTCCATTTTCCCCAATGGGCATTTTTAACCAGAAACCAGAAGGAATTGTTGGAAAGTGGCAAAAAACATAGAAAACCTCAGTCACATGACTGTGTGGGATGTTGTAACTGGTTGTGTGTGTGTGTGTGTGTGTGCATGGCTGTCAAAACTCCAAAAACAGGTCAAGTAGCTCTGGGGAGGTCAGTCATAAATTAGAACACTTGCTAAGCAACCAGCCATTAAGCGAGGACCGCTTGTATTTGGTTTGCCTTAAGGGTTCAGAGCTGTATGGAATCTGGTTTCCTTTGACCCTTTGGGGGATTGCAAAAGGTCCGGATGGGGGAATCCTCGTAGGGGGAACTAGGATCGTGTCTACTGTTTTTTGTAAAGTTGCTGTCTCACATGTACAGTTAGTTCTCAACTTACAACCACAATCAAGTCCAAACTGAAACATTTTAAAAAAATTTTTGCAGTAGCCCTTAACAGGATGAAAAGGCAACAGAATTTGACAGAATTTTTCAGTAAGAAACCAAGATCGGAACCAGTTGTATCAGAATTGGCCTTGGATGATACAACACAGTCAGAAGCAAAATCACTCCAACTTGGAGAAAGCAGCACGTCAATTGAAATAGATAGTTCCAAAATTGGAAATAGTCTTCCTGAATGCTGGACAGTGCTACAATACAACAATTTTAAAGAAAACTATGATGGACTGGTAGTTTCTAACAAAAAGTTAGGTTGTGAGTATTGCACAAAACATGACTCCATAAAAGTGTTCATCTGTCAAAAGAATGGAAATATTTTCAGATTGAGGCATCAGGGAAAAACAAAGAGCTACAACAAACTTCTCTAAGGAAAAAAATGAGAGAACATTTTTCATCAAAAGCTCATAACGTTTGTAAACAGAACTTAAAACAATGTGAGCAGGATTCTATGACAAAAGCAATAAATAGATAAGATGACTGAAAAATATTTATCTACTACTTGTAGAGTATTTATGACAGTTTACAGTCTGGCACAAAGATGTAAACCATTTTCAGACCTAGAAGATGAGATAGAATTGCAAATTAAAAATGAATTAGATATGGGAATAGGATTACATTCACGTAAAACTGCAGTGAAAATAGTAGATTTCATTGCAAAAGAAATTTAAAAAGAAATATTTACTAAAATTATTGAAAAAAATCTGAAAATATGTTTGATTATTCATGAAGCCTCAATGCTATCATGCAAACCAGTTGTGATACTTTTCTTAAAAGTTGAGGATTCAGTTAACTCACCAACAATTTTTGTTGAGCTTGTTGAATTGGAAAAACAAGACGCAGACAATATGTTCTTCAGTTATGAAAAGTTTACGTAATGTTGGGTTTAGTAAGAACTAACTAGAAAAAAATTTAATAGCATTTTGCTCTGATGGTGCCAGCATTATGCTTGGGAGAAAATCTGGAGTGAGCACTAGAATAGCAAAAGACTTTCCAAACATCATAATATGGCACTGCTTAAACCATCGCCTCCAACTTGTTTTAGATGACTCCATAAAGGACATTAAGCAACTAAATCATTTAAAAATATTTGACAAGAAATACATTATTTTTCATAAATCCAATAAGAGCCAAATGGAACTTACCAAAATATCCGAACAACTTGGAATGGAAATTATAAAGATTGGTAGAGTTTTGGGACCAAGATGGGATGCCTGTAGTTTAAGGTCAACCCTAGCTGTGTGGTGTGCTTATCCAGCACTACATCAGTATTTTCATGCAAATGAAAAATACTCAGGTATGGCTGCCCATCTTGAAAATATATATTTTATAAATGATTTGGCATTGATGATCGATATTCTAAACAAAATTTCTCTTCTGTCAAATGCACTGCAAAGAAGAAATACAGACATCATAAAGGCCGAAAAACTTGTGCTAAGATCAGTTAAAGCATTTGAAATGCTTAGAAAGGAAAAGGGTGTATATGAAAAAAAAGTTGGATTAATTACTTCAGAAACCTTCAAAAGTATAAAATTTGTAGAAAATCGTTGATTTGTTGGACTTTCTCAGGAAAGACTTTTGGAAAGCATAACAAATTTGAATAAAAGACTAATGGATTGTGAACATTTAAAAACAGGTAGCCAATTTCAAGACAGGAACAAACTACAATTTCTCAATTTTTGGAGGCAGATTACTGGAATATTGGCAAAGTAGTAGTTCCATTGAAAGCAGCTGAAGAACAATTGCTTGAATTTAGTGACATTTTTAATTACAAAATTAATATTAATGATTATCAGGATTTTGTAGACAATGTTTTAAAAGATTCCAATAAGTATGCAATTCCTGACAGTATTCAAAAAGCTAAAAATATTGTCAGAACAATTGCTGTAAGTTCAGCAGAATCAGAAAGGGTTTTTTAAAAAATGAACGTCATATGTTCCGAGAAATCGCCTGACCCTTTCCAATATAGCAAACATAATGACTGTTAGTTTACTTGGCCTACCTCTAAAGGACTGGGACCCTATTCCTATAGTCAAAAAATGGTTACAAGTAAATCACACAGCTGATGATGCTCGAATAAAACTGAAGAAAAGTGAAAGTGAGGAGGATGCCAATCAAGCAGCAATTTGGAGATACCTAAAATAAGTTTTATTTTTTGTCATTATTTAATAGTTTTTCACTCATATGGTAAAATTCCTGTGTAGTTTTGTATAAATATAGGGGATGATCCCTTGCAGGGTCGAGCTGAGGACTTTGTGCAGTATCTGCATGACAAGATCGCTCAGATTCGGGAAGATCTGGCCTCCGACTGGGTAAGTTCAGACGGGATGATTGAGGCAGGTCTTGAGAATATTATCTGGGAGGAGTTCGATCCTGTGACTCCCGAGGACGTGGACAGGATTCTGGGACGGCTGAACGCGACCACATGTTTATTGGACCCGTGTCCCTCCTGGTTAGTGCTGGCTTCCCAGGAGGTTACACGAGGCTGGCTCCAGAGGATTATTAACGCTTCTTTGAGTGAGGGTGCCCTGCCGGTTGCTTTGAAAGAAGCGGTGGTGAGGCCCCTCCTCAAGAAGCCCTCTCTGGACCCGGCTGTTTTGGCCAACTATCGTCCAGTCTCCAACCTTCGTTTTATTGCGAAGGTTGTTGAGAGTGTGGTGGCGCGGCAGCTTCCACAGTACCTGGATGAAGCTGTCTATCTAGACCCGCTCCAGTCCGGCTTCAGGCCTGGGCACAGCACGGAAACGGCATTGGTCGCGTTGGTTGATGATCTCTGGAGGGCTCGGGATAGGGGTTGCTCCTCTATCCTGGTCCTATTAGATCTCTCAGCGGCTTTTGATACCATCGACCATGGTATCATGTTGCGCCGGTTGGAGGGGCTGGGGGTGGGGGGCACCGTTTTGCGGTGGTTCTCCTCCTACCTCTCCGACCGGTCACAATCGGTGTTGGCAGGGGGGCAGCGGTCGACCCCGAGGTGCCTCGCTTGCAGGGTACCGCAGGGATCGGTCCTCTCGCCCCTCCTGTTCAACATTTATGTAAAGCCGCTGGGTGAGATCATCCGTGGCTTTGGGGTGGAATTCCACCAGTACGCTGATGATATTCAGCTGTACATCTCCACCCCAGGCCACCCCAACGATGCCCTTGAAGTGATGTCCCAGTGCCTGGAGGCCGTGCGGGCCTGGATGGGGAGGAACAGGCTTCGTCTCAACCCTTCCAAGACCGAGTGGCTGTGGCTTCCGGCGTCCCGATATAACCAGCTGGTGCCATCGCTGGTTATTGGGGGTGAATCATTGGCCCCCACGGACAGGGCTCGCAATTTGGGCGTCCTGGATGCACGGCTGTCTTTAGAAGAGCATATGACGGCCGTGGCCAGGGCGGCTTTCTATCAGGTTCGCCTGATATGCCAATTGCGTCCCTTTCTGGATCGGGACTCCCTACGCACAGTCACTCAGGCACTCGTCACTTCCCGCCTGGACTACTGTAATGCTCTCTACATGGGGCTCCCCTTGAGGTGCATCCGGAGGCTCCAGTTGGTCCAGAACGCGGCCGCGTGGGGGATTATGGGAGCAACGGGACGCTCCCATGTGACACCTCTCCTGCGCGAGCTGCACTGGGTTCCTGTGGTCTTCCGGGTGCGCTTCAAAGTGTTGGTGACCACCTTTAAAGCGCTCCATGGCTTAGGGCCAGGGTACTTACGAGATCGCCTTCTGCCACCAATAGCCTCCCACCGGCCAGTACGTTCGCACAGAGAGGGCCTCCTTAGGGTGCCGTCCGCCAGACAATGCCGGCTGGCGACCCCCAGAGGGAGAGCCTATTGTTCTGGTTTTAAATTGTAAATTGGTTTTAACTTGGTTGTTTTAAATTGTGGGCCAAAACTATTTAATTATTTTAAATTGTCTCTTAATTTTGTATGCTCTGTTTTTATTTTGGCTGTTCCTGAGTCCCTGAGTCCAGCTGGAGAAGGGCGGTATACAAATTGAATAAATAAATAAATAAATAAATAGCTTTTATTCATATTGTAGAACTCTTGTGTAGTTTTGTAGAAATCACTTATTCATATTGAAAAACTCTTGTATAGTTTTGTATAGTTTTTCATTCATATTGTAAAACTCTTGTATAGTTTTGTATAGTTTTTCATTCATGTTGTAAAACTCTTGTAACAAAATCTAGTTTTGTGTACCTCTTATTCTTATTTAAGTATTAAATGCATAAAATAAACTACCTTTTGGTATGTCTTTTTTTATACTTAAAACAGTAATTAGGGCAAAGAAATTATGCCGAGTTGGCCACGCCCACCCAGTCACATGACCACCCAGTCACATGACCTTTCTACAACCTCTTGCGACGAAAAAATGCTTTTAAAAGTAAAAAAAAAAGCCGCTGATGATTGCGTGGCTCAGCTGGGATCATCAGAGGCTTTTCAAAGCATTTTTTTCTGCAACCTCTTGGCCGAAGAGGTGGTAAAAAAAATGCTTTGAAAAGTTTTAAAAAAAAATGCCCACCCAGTCACATTACCTCCCCCACCAAGCCACGCCCACAGAACCGGTAGTAACAAATTTTACATTTCACCCCTGTCCAAGACACTGTTGGAAGGTAAAAGCCGCCATGACATACAGCATCTGTATGTGTTTGTTGATGGTGCTCCAAAGTGTTTTGCAGAGAGGGTTTTGGAAAGTTTGGAATGTCGAGATTGGTATGTGGAAGCAGAGGAGTGTTTAGAGAAAGGCAAGAGGGAGACAGGCATGATAAGCTTGTTGAGAGACTGGAGATTTGGTGGAGAAACAGAGAGGTGGAGAAGCAGAAAGGCTGAGAGCTTGAAGAGTGGAGAGATCAGAAAGGGGCAGCTGGAAGGTGAGACAGGAGCGGAGGTGGATGATTTATGACTGTGTGGCTTCCCTGGACTCCCCCTGGACTCTCCTAGACTCCCCCTGGATCCCCTTGGATCTCAATGAACTGTCTTCTGTGTGCTGTAATCAGAGCTAAGCCCTGATCTGAGAGCCCAAGAGCTGGCAGCTGCAGCTCTGAAAAGCACCTGGAAGCAGCCTGCGCCCGAATCATCTCACTAAAAATCTAAAACAGCAGTAGTACATTCTTGGTAAGTGCGTCTGTGATTATGATTCTATTTTATTTTAGAATATCAGGCTTAGTTCAGTGCAATACTTGTTTTGCAGCCATCTTTCGTGGTACTCTTTTCAAATTTGGATACTGTCCTATTTGTAAACAAATTACTAGTCTACATGAACAGATTGATTGCCTAGAGCCGTGATGGCGAACCTATGGCACGGGTGCCACAGGTGGCACGTGGAGCCATATCAGTGGGCACGCGAGCTCAACTTCGGCACACATGCATGCGCCGGCCAACTGATTTTTGGGCCTTCTGGGCCCACCAGAAGTCAGGAAACACACTGTTTCTGGCCTCCGGAGGGCCTCTGGGTGGGTGGGGAAGGCCACTTTCACCCTCCCCAGGCTCCTAGAAAGGCTCTGGAGCCTGGGGTGAGCGAAAAACAGGCCTACCGGGCCCACCGTGCCATCACATGCCAAAAGTGGGGGGAGCATGGAGGGGGCAGGCGCATAGAATTATGGATGTGGGCACGTGGGTGTGTGACCCGCCGTGCTCCCCCCGCTTTTGACACATGATGGCAAAAAGGTTAGCCATCACTAGCCTAGAGTCTCTAGTCTGTGCTCTTCAGGCAGAAATTAGGTGTCCAGCTCAGCCATTCTGTTCTATTGAGCTGCCCCGCTATCAGCCCCCTCTACCACAAAGATCCTGCAGGAGAAGGGCAGTATGGACAACTGTGGGATCTGGCAGGGTCAGAGCTGTGAACCACAAACACAAAGCTTTCGCTGTGTCTCTGCATAACAGATACAGTACCCTTGCTGACCTTAATGGGGATACTAAGGCGGCAGGTCACGGCAGCTATGATGACAATAACTCAAATGAGCAAGGGATTGTGGTCCGAGACAAACTTGTTTTGATGGGGGAAGAGTGTGAATCAGGTATTACATATCAGTCATGCAAGAAGAGCAAGGTATCCAAAAAGAGAAGCCACCTTCTGGTTGGTGATTCAACTGTAAGGGATGTAAATTAAGGAAAGAATACGGAGGTTTTGAAAAAGGTCAGATGTCTGCCAGGTGCTACTGCCAGCAGAGACAAGAGGTGTATTTTTAAGATAGTCAAGAATGCTAGTAAGGACTGTGATGTTGATGCTATTGTACATCTTGGCAGAAATGATCTGTCCCAAAAAGATGTACTTTCTGTGCAGACTGATTCCAGAGCTTGGAGCAGGAACTCAGTAGTATAGGTTGTAGGTTTATCTTTTCAGAGGTTTTACCAGTATATACAGTAAGGAACAAAAAGGGAAAGGCCAGCGTGTAGCGGAGTTTAATGTGTGGCTAAAGGAGTGATGTAAAAGGGAAGGCTTTGGTTTTATTAATCATGAAAAACCGTACAAAAGAGATGGTTTGCATCCATCAAAGAAAGGGACTGAGTTACTTGGCATTAAATTCACAGATTTTCTGGAGAAACATTTAAACATTTAAAGCGGGGACACAGAATTAATTGATACAGAACATTTCTGTTCCCAGCAATCTAAAACTAATAGGGTTATCAGTAGATGTAACATAGATGTAGGTAAGAATATCAACCTTGCTGTCAAGCAAAATCAAGCGTTTAATAGTGAGTGCCATACCATGTGCACTAATCAAACAGGTGGTAATGAAGTAGGGGAACTCAGGCACAAAACAGGTTATGTAGAAAGTAAACACAGGGTCAGTCAAAAAGAACTCAAATGTCTATACACCAATGCAAAAAGTATGAGGAATAAACAGGGTGAACTAGAAATTCAAGTAAATGAGGGCAGATATGATGTTTTTGCCATTACAGAAACTTGGTGGGATGAAACCCACAAATGGAACATACAGCTAGAGGGATATAAATTATTTAAAAGAAATAGACCAAATAAAAGAGGAGGTGGAGTTGCACTATATGTAAGAAATAACTACATCTCTACAGAAATAGAGTAGAACAATGATGAAAACTGCCTTGAATGCATTTGGGTCAATATAAAATGGGGGAAAATGACATTGCCATAGGTGTATACTATAGGCCACCCAACCAAATAGAGAAAATAGATGAACTTTTTGCTAGCCAGTTAACTAAGGTGTGTAGGAAGCACATCACAATACTAATGGGGGACTTTAACTATCCTGACATCAACTGGGAGACAAACTCTGCACCAAGTGGAAGATCAAACAGGTTCCTGCAAAACCTAGCAGACAACTTTGTCTCCCAAAGAGTAGAGAAGGGAACTAGGGGATCAGCCATATTGGACTTAATTCTCACTAACAGAGATGAAATGATAGAAGGTGTTGAAGCTACAGGAACCTTGGGGGTGTGTGTGTGTGATCATGCAATATTGGAATTCAGCATTATGCAAGCACAAGCAATAGAACAAAGTCAAACTAGAGACTGGGACTTTAAGAGAGCTAATTTCAATAATATTAGAGAGAGCTTGGGAAGGATTCCATGGATGAGAATCCTCAAGGGGAAAACAACTCAAGAAGCTTGGGAAATTTTGAGAAGTGAGATTATAAAAGCCCAGTCTAGCACAATATCAATGAAGAAGAAAAATTACAGCTCTCAAAATAAACCAACATGGCTGCACAAAGAACTCTCTGATAAATTGAAAGACAAAAAGGACAAGTATAAAAAGTGGAAAGAGGGGCACATAACTAAGGCAGAATATCAGCAAATAGCCCCAGCCTGCAAAGATGAAGGAAAGCTAAGGCTCAAAATGAACTAAAGCTTGCAACAAAAGTAAAAAATAACCAAAAAAAAGCTTCTTTCAACATGTTAAAAACAAGAAAAAAGTCAAGAAAACCATTGGTCCATTGGTGGAAGAAAGTGGCAAGAAGGTGACAAACAACAGGGAGAAAGCAGAACTACTTAATTCATTTTTTTGCATCTGTCTTTACACAAAAGGAAAAAACAGTCCAACCTATCAAAAGCAGCCCCGTAAAGAACAGATTAGCAACACAAGTTAAAAAAGGGAAGAAAATGGTAAGTGAGCACCTGTCCACCCTAGACGAGTTCAAATCACCAGGACCAGATGGATTACACCCAGTGGTGGGATTCAGCCGGTTTGCACCAGTTCGGTAGAACCGGTAGCTAATATTTTGCCGAGTTCGGCAAACTGGTTAGATGTGTTCCGGAAAATCTGTGTTTCCCGGAACACTTTTTGTTTTCTTTCAACTCCCTTCCAGGTTGGAGGGGGAACCCTCCCCAAAAGTCCAAGAAAACTGTCTTATTTTACAGCAGGCAGCAGGGTGGGGCCTGCGCATAAGGTGGCAGACCAGGGCCAAAGCTCCAGCGGAGCGCCAGAGCTGGCCGCCCCACCGGGCTTCGGTTTACCTGCAGTGTCCCCTCAGACAAGGAACTTTGTTACAAAATGCTTCCCACGGCAGGGATCCCTTGAGACATCCTGGCTGAAGAGAAAGAGGTGCTTGGACGGCCAGTCAGGAGGTCAAAGGGCGCCTAAGGTCCAGAAAACAGCGTAGCCACAGGAAGCACCAGGGCCGCGTGTGGGGGAGGACTCGTGCCCACCACTGCCTAAGCGGAAAGCCCAAAGAGAGGCATCCTGAACTCACGTGTTGCCCTCGGCACTTCCCCTGTACCTGCCCACCGCCGCACAGTGCCTCACCTGCTTCCCCAGCTGCTCTTCTCTAGCGAGTGCTTGGCGGCCGGGAAAACTAGGAGCCGCCAATTTCACCATGCCCAGCGCTGCAGATCTGCTCAACTCAAGTTCATGGAAATCATGTGGCGGACCTTGAAACTTCAGGAGGGAACTAGGTGTGAGACCAGGAGGTGGCCTTTGGCGAAACCAGCCTGATGGGGAACTGAAAAGAGAGGGCCTTTTCCTGTTTGGAGTGGCTCTAGAGCTGGAATACTCGGCGGATGATCAGGCAAGTCCAAAGCTTCCAGCTAAACGTGGGAGCTGTTCGTTCTCTCTCCCATCCTCTTTCCTCGTTTAAAATGGCCGTACTTGTAGGGGGGGATCTGACTAAAGAGCTGTGCTTGCGGAGAACAGGAGGCAGAAACTGGGAGCAAATCCTGAAATAGTTTTTATAGGAAATCGCCTCTAGTGTTTCCACTGTAAAATAAAGGGGGGATCCGTTGTTATACTTGAGCGTGGAAGTGGCAGAATGGCTGTGCCGTGCTGTCTGGATCTCACCTTTTCACGAAAGGTACCACTCAAGGCAGCGTAGTCTGCATTTAAAAGAATGACCCGCACAAAATAAACTGGATTAGCTGCAATGCAATGGAGAAACAGGCAACAGAGCGGTTGGCGCGAGGG
>WNWU01012525.1:266799-285522 GCA_012654045.1 Ptyas mucosa
GTGTGTGTGTGTGATTTAACAACCAATTCGCCCAGGGTCAGGTTGGCAGTCGTGGGAACCTCATCCTGCGTGTGCGGCGGAGCTGGAGGATGGGGATGGGCCACACCTCCCACGACGGCCAACCTGACCCTCGGCAAAACGGTTGTTAAATTATTTGAATCCCACCACTGATTACACCCCAATGTTCTGAAGGAATTGGCAGACATGATCTCAGAACCACTGAACTATATCTTTCAAAGATCCTGGAGCACCGGGGAACTGCCAGAAAAGAGCTGATGTAATTCCCATCTCCAAAAATGAGGAAAAAATAGATCTAGGAAACCTACAGACCAATCAGCCTGACCTCAATACCTGGGAAGATTCTGGAAAAGATAATAAAGCAACGAATTAGCGAACACCTAGAGGCAAACAAAGTAATAACCAAAAGCCAACATGGGTTTGTCAAAAACGGATGATGCCAGACAAATCTTATTGCATTCTTTGACAAAGTGACAAAATTAGTGGACCATAATCTACTACTAGAGAACCCTATTCTCCAAAGCACCTGAGGGAAGGACAAGAAGCAATGGATGGAAAGTAATCAAGGAAACAACCTAGAACTAAGAAGTAATTTCCTGACAGTTAGAACAATTAATCGGTGCAACAACTTGCCTCCTGAAGTTGTGAATTCTCCAACACTGGAAGTTTTTAAGAAGAGATTGGCCAACCATTTGTCTGAAATGGTATAGGGTTTCCTGCCTAAGCAGGGGGTTGGTCTTGAAGACCTCCAAAGTCCCTTCCAACTCTGTTATTCTATTTGTGATTCTATTTGTGAAAGATGGCATGGAACTTATGATGGAGGCAGAGCTGACAGAAGAAACAGGCTTCCCTGGCCTTTGTTGGCAGCTGGGCCTACTCATGTGGACACTAATGCTGTAGAGTGTGGCAGGCCGTTGTTGGGATTTTTTGATGCTTAATTGGCTAGTGGGAGCTCAGAACTGTTTGAACTTCAAGAGATACTGTAGGATTGCACAGCTGCAACAACATCTAGTGCAGCATAGCATGCCTTTTGGCTGCTCCTCTGACTACTTTGTGCAATCTTTGGAATGTTTTGTAATCTGGCCTGGGAAGGCTGTTCGGGGAACTTTGGGGCTGAAGGGGGAAATTGGGTGAGAGGTGAGTGTGTTGGTTCATCTCCCCTGGGTGAGAACTGGGGGGGGGGAGCGACTGGGCAGGGTCTGTTTGTGCATTGAGTGTATATATTGTATGTTGGGTGATAAGGGGGTGCTGGATGTGACCCTTCTGAGGCAGTGAGGAAGGGGTGTTGTGAGTTTGAGGGTGCTGAGAGCAAGTGCCTGTTGGACTCACTTTGCCCCTAACGGTTTGTCAGTTGGAGGAGGTTCCCCCTTTTTTAAGGAAGAGTGTGAGAGATGGGGGATGGAATGGTTTGTAGGGAAAGCAGAGGAAGGTGGTCTATTTCAGTGGTGTCAAGTAACAGGAGATATGGAAGGCAAAGGGGGGGGCATTCACGGGGAATGCGACCTCGGTGTTTAGTACCAGTTTCGTGTTCTGCCCCCTGGTCTTAGGCTGCTGCTTTTAAATGTCAGATCAGCCTGCAATAAGGCTAGCCTTTGATTCTTGAAGAGAAGGCTGATCTGGCTTGTGTAACCAAAACCTGGCTGGGTCCAGAGGGAAGTGTATGCACCAGAGGGAATGCACCATTCTCCGACACCATCCTTGCCCCGGAGCTGCCGCCCTCTCTCCCTTCGCCACGAGGCGTATCCTTAGCTTACTCCCATGGCTAGCTGCCAGGGAAGGCAAGCACTCAAAAGTTACCGGAGCCGCTCTCCTTCTTGAATGTGCCACCATCGCCGTCCTGGTCCATGCGCCGGCTGCGCAAGTGCACGCTGTTTATTTCATTCATTCATCAGCGGCAGGTTGGGTGTGCTCTTGCGCTCCGGGGCAAGGCTGGTGTCGGGGAATGGTGCATTCCCCAACCCGGTTGAGGCAGGCGGCGAGCAGGCGGCGGCTCCAGGGCCTCAGGGAATGGCACGTCCTTGGGCCCTGGCCCCCGACCCCCAACCCAAGGTGAAGGACGAGTGGGCAGCGAGTGGGTGGCAGCTCCAGGGCAAGGCCAGAGTCGGGGAATGGTGTATTCCCCGACCTGGTTGAGGCAGGCGGCGAGCAGGCGGCGGCTCTGGGGCTTCGGTGAATGGCGCGTCCCTGGGCCCCGGCCCCCAACCCAAGGGGAAGGGTGAGCGGATGATGACTCTGGGGCAAGGCCGGAGTCTCTTTCTGGGTGTGTTGCTTCTGCCTGTTGGGTCACTTCCTGAAGCTCCTGAAGACTCCGCAGCCAGCTGCTTTGCTTTTTCTCTCTTTTTCCTCATGGGAGGCTTGTGTGGTGGCACCAGTAGAAGTGCTGCGGGGAAGAGGCCCAACAAGCAGAAGCGCTGCACCCAGAAAGAAAAGGGCAAGAGGGGCCAGTGGGCTGCAGAGGCGAAGGCAAGCTCTGGGGCGACAGTGGCGCTCTGGGAGAGAGGGCGGATGTTCCGGGGTTGCACATGCAGTGCCGCCACCACTGCCTCTCTTGGCCCCAGCGCATGCACAGAGGCTCAAAAAACCAGGTTACTTCCTGGTTAAAACCAGGAAGTAATGACTTCTGGGCGGGTGGGCGGAGCCTTGAGCTGCCATCGTTACCGGTTCTCCGAACTACCAGCCATCATCACTACCAGATTGGCTGATCCGGTCCGAGCCGGGAGCATTTCACCCCAGAGTCTAGACCTCAGGGCCGGGGAGGGGGTGTGGCTGTTATGAGAGAATCTCTGGCAGCCTCCAGGTACACGGCTCCACAAGTGCCTGGCTGTGAGACCCTTTTCCTTAGGTTGGGCTCAAGGGATCAGGTGGAATTGCTGCTGCTGTACCAGCCACCCTGCTGCGTGGCAGCTTCCTTACCCGGGCTCTTGGACCTCACCCCGGGGCAGACAGTGGAGTTCCCCAGGCTTATAGATCTGGGGGACTTCAACCTGCCATCCCTGGGGGTGGGGTCAGAGGTAGCCCGAGATTTCATGGAAACCATGACTTCCATGGGCCTGTCCTAGGTTATCCAGGGCCAGACTAGGAATAGTGGTCACACACCCGATTTGGTGTTGTTGGAGCAGTGCCTATGTGACCTGGAATTGGTGGACTTGTCTTTGGTCCTCCTGTCATGGTCAGATCACAGACAGGTGGCAATGAGTTTCTCAAGAGCTGTACCCACCCACAGGAAGGCAGGACCTATTAGATTGGTCTGGCCCCATCGACTACTGGACCCAGATGGGTTCCAGAAGGAACTGGGCGTTATAACTGCAGCTCTGCTGTGCAGTCCACCTAAGCTCTTAGTCACTGTTTGGAATAGGAATGTGACTGAGGCTCCGGATAGGGTTGTGCCCATGCAACCTCTCCTCACCCATAGACCTCTCTTCCCTCCGTGGTATACAGAGGAACTGAGAGGGATGAAATGGATGAAGAGATGTCTAGAGTGCAGCTGGCGGAAAACAAGAGATGAACATGGGTAAGAGCTGCTATTAGAGCCTACCTCGTGGTGATTCATGCGGCGAAGTGTAAATACTTCTTCGCACTAATTGCATCTGCAGATAATCGACCAGCGATTATCTCTTTAAGGTGAGCCGTCTCCTCCTGGCGAAGGAGGAGACTGAGGTCCATCTGAAGGGGTGCGCTGAAGAATTTGCAGATTTTCTGAAAGATAAAATTGCTCGACTTCGTTTCGTTACCATATTTACCGTATAAGACACACTTCCCCCCCAAAAGTGGGTGAAAATTTCAGTGTGTCTTTATGCAGCGAATGTTGCGGCGAGGGGCAGGGGGATTGGTGTGGTGCCGATCAGCTGTTCAAGAATGGGCTGCGGTGGTGGTGGCAAACAGGCCGCAGCAGCAGCAAACGGGCCACACCAAACGGACTTTGCTGAACAGGCTGCAGCAGTGGCAAACAGGCTGCGTCGGTGGTAAACGGGCAGCACCAAACGGGCCACGGCAATGGCAAACGGGCCACGCCAAACAGGCTGTGCTGAACAGGCTGCGGTGGTGGTGAACGGGCCGTGGCAGCGACAAATGGGCCGCACTGGCCCTAAATGGGCTGCAGCAAACGGCCTGCACCAAACAGACTGCGCCAAATGGGCTGTGCCTAACAGGCCATGGCAAAAAGGTCACGGCAAATGGGTTGCGGCGGCGGCAAATGGGCTGGGGCAAATGGGCCGCGGCAGCTGTAAATGGGCTGGGGCAAACGGCACACACGAAACGGGCTGCACCAAATGGGCTGTGATGAACAGGCTGCGGCAATCGGGCTGTGCCGGCGAATGGATGGTGGCGAATGGGCCACGGTGACGGCAAACAGGCCATGGCAGCAGCAAATGGGTGGCAGCGAATGAGCCGCGGCGGTGACGAACAGGCGGTGGCGAACGGGTGGCGGTAGCAAATGGGTGGCAGCAAATGGGGTGCAGCGGCGGCAAATGGGTGGCACTGAACGGGCCATGGTGGCGGCAAATGGGCGTTGCCGAATGGGCAGTGGCAGCAAATGGGCCGCCGTGAATGGGTCGCGGCAAAAAGGCCTCTGGCTCCCAGCATCCATCCGGTATTCATCTGGCTGTTAATTTCCTTTCCTCTAGTAACATGGGAAAAGTAAGGCAGCTTTGTTTTTTAAGCAGTAAGCCATGTTCTATTTTAAAGATGTTGACTTAACTAAAATCTTTTAGCATGGTTTGGTAAGGCTAATTATATAAAGAATGCAACTGATAAAATACTGCAATTGGCAGGATAAGAACAAACAATTAAAAGCCTCACTTGACTCTGAAGTTCACTCTGGTGCTTAAGGCGCAGGTTCTCTGGAGTGTCAGCCACCATGGTGAAGGACTGCTTTGGATAATGTCTGCAAAAAAATAAATAAAGATAATTAAGGAAGCAGTACTATCTACTCCCCTTTCTAGGTTGTTTATTGCATTTTTGGTTTCTGAAGAAATTGTGGGCCTTCACAATTCTATCCATCACAGTAAGAGTATTTACAATTTATTGCTGTTACTTTCAGTCCCTGAAAGATTACAAAAATAGTCAAAATTTAAATTAAAGGAGGAAAAAGATACATGGTTTTGTACAAACATTTTATTAATAGCTGTGGCTGGCTGGGAATGATAGGCTAACGTATTTAGATGTTAACAGGTTAGGGAAAGCTGTGTTAAAAACTTTGTCACCTCACCACTTATCAATCATTCGCAGAATAAACTCAAGAATTCAACATTTTTAGCCTAATGTAATGTTGGACTAGACACAGAAGCCATTCAATTTCCAGTTTTCAATATTCTGAACCAGAGGAGAGTAGATACATGTGGATGATTTTCAGGAACTCCCGTTTCATTAAAGTTGCTTCTAGGCTTCTAGATTAATCTCAAACTTTATAATAAATATTAACCCTACATGCTTAAATACAGTAATCATGTTGTTCCATTATTATATTTTTCATCAAAAATTCAGCTCTCATAAAATCTCATTCCTTATCATCGAAGTCACACATGTACTGTACATTTTGTTCCACTGCTCTGCAAACAGCCTTGTGTTCTTGTGTAAAGGATTCAATTTTCACAGATGTAGAAGATTTCAATCTGCTAATAAATTAAGCAGGGGCATGGTGGCCTAGCACTTAAGATGCCGGGCTTGTTATAGAAATGAAAGACTGAAAAACCTTCCTGGGTCAGACAGATACATTTATTTGCGCAAAGGTTCAGTGCGATTTTGGTTCCAGCAAATCTGAACAAAGAATGATTCTGATTTCTCTGTTTTTATACATTTCTAAGACACAGGATTCAATGAGCTCATTCATTCTCCATATATGGTTACATAGTTCCGTTACATTATAATCAGGTTATACTTCCATTATACTTTACTAATTATAAAATCATTACATACAATATACTTCACCATACATTATACTTTACTAATTATAAAACCATACATGTTAGTTAATAACTTTACTAACCCATCACTTCATAGTTTACAACTTTCCTTTAAAAGCTGTAATGGTCAAATGCAGAAATTTATGGCTCTATCTTAAGTATATGTAACTTCGTTTCATATGCATTTCCCTTCCATATGGCTGTATTTCTGTAGTTTTGGTTCTGTGTAGAATCAGTGTGTTTGACACAGGGTCATAGGTCAGGTAACTATGAAGAACTTTATAATGTAATTGCTTAGCTTCTTCTCATTATCAGAGTCGGTCATCTACCAGAATACTACTCTTAGCTTTCCTGATGGGTGACAGCTACGCCTCAAGAGAAGATATATTACTACCAATGGGGTTCAGCTGCCTTTAATATACTTTTCAACCAGCACGTTTCTCTTTTATAATAATGTGAATAGAGAGGGTCTTTTAGAGTTCATGTATCTGACTTTATGTATTTGACTTTGTATGGTTTCTACTTTTATTCACATTATTTCTTATTTATTATAATTCCTGCTTTATTCACATCAGGCTTGTCAACCAGAAGGTTGGCAGGCAGTTCGAGACCCAAGCCGTGTGTGAGCACACGTTCTTGCCCCAGCTCCTGCTCGCCTAGACGTTTGAAAGCATGCAAATGCAGGTAGATATAAATAGGTACCACTTTGGTGGGAAAACAGCATTCCATGTACCTTGGTGTATACTCATGCCAGCCACATGACCATGGAAGTTTCTTCAGACAACACTGGCTCCCTCAGTTAGGAAATGGAGATGAGCAACACCCCCTAGAGCCAGACATGACAGGGGAAACCTTTACCCTTTAATAAAGTAAGCAACTAGAAGGATTCTGCATGAGAGCATGTTATGTAAGAGCCTTGGTGGTGCAACGGACTAAGTGCTGTTATGTAGCACTTAGCTGCCAGCTGCCTGCAATTAGTGCGAGTTCAAATCTCACCAGGCTCAAGGTTGACTCAGCCTTCCAAGGTAGGTAAATTGAGGACCTGGATTGTGGGGGCAATAAGCTGACTTTGTAGAAACACTGCTTATGGGGGGCCAAAAGCCCTAATAAGCAGGTATATACAAAAGAATGAAGGCTATTGCTATAAGTGCATTGTAAGCCGCCCTGAGTCTTTGGAGAAGGGCGGCATATAAATTGAACTAATAAATGAATGAATGAATGAATGGCTTGATTTCTACATACATACATACATACACACACACACAAAATCTTCCTTCTATGACTTATAAACAGTGCTATAATGGTGAATGCAAGCTGCATGAAAAGAGATAGCTTGTAGCAACAGTGATCTGGACAAAATTAGCAAGTTAAGGTTTCATATGAACAGATGAGCAATTAAAACACTATGGCACTGCAGACAAATAGGTCAAAAGTCTATGTCCACAAACACTATTGAGGGGCAAATACCATGGGTTTTGTTATTTGTTAACTAACATAGCTACTCTGCATTTTAATCTGATTTATATTCTTTCTTTTAAAGTGATATTCAAGATTTATTAGCTTTTAACATTCCTAAACTGATAAACAAGCTAGAGACTAGCTCCTGATAAGAAAAGTTTGTTAGTACAAATTGGGGTCTGGCTTATCTCTTTTGTGAACCCTAAACAACCTTTCTCCTTACAATTTATTCCCCTTCAGACCTTATTTTAATAAACATGTATGCTATTAATGTAGATGATGCGGGTTCAGCTAGATGAACACTGAAGGACCCTCTTTATTCACATTATTGTAAGAAAGAAAATGTGCTTGTTTGAGAGAACCATGTTTGCTGGAGATTATATTAAACCCCATTATTGGTAATATATCTTCTGAGGAGGCCTAGCTGTCACGGAAGGACAGCCATATAGAGAATGTCTGAAAAGCCTCACTGTCAACCACACAAAGAAATGTATGGGGCAAAGAGTTAATCATTACCTAAGGACAGCAGTAAAAACTCCATTAGTACTTACAGAACTTAGGAAAGTGGTCTAGCTGAAAATAATCTTATAAACTAGAAGCTAATGGTTTAGTAATGAGGAAGTGTCCATTATTTTATAATAAATGTATGTTAGCCATATATGGAATAAATATATGAGCTCATTTATTTTGTATCAAATGTAATTTTACCATATATGGAAAATGTATGAGATCACCAAATCCTTTGTCTTGAAAACATATATAAACAGTTGTGTCAAAGCTCTTGGTTGTTCAGACTTCCAGGTACAAATCTGACTGAACCATTGCACAATAAATCTGTCTCTGGCTGACCCGGAATGTTGTTTGGTCCCATCATTCCATAACACTATTATCCTGTCCAATCAACTTTCCTCTTTCAGATTTCTTTGTTAACTATAAAAGGGAATGTGAACTAAAGATTGGGGTTGCCTCTTTTTTAAAAAAATATTTTTGATTTATATGCCGCCCTTCTCCGGAGACTCAGGGCAGCTTACAATGCGCTAAGCAATAGCCTTCATACTTTTGTATATTTTATACAAAGTCAGCTTATTGCCCCCACAAACTGGGTCCTCAATTTACCTACCTTAGAAAGGATGGAAGGCTGAGTCAACCTTGAGCCTGGTGAGATTCGAACTTGCAGTAATTGCAGGCAGCTGGTGTTAATAACAGTGTGCTTTAGTCCACTGTACTACCAAGGCTCTTGTCTGAATATTCTGATAAATTGTAATAAAATGATCTTTCTGTCTCGGTTTGTCTCATTGGAAAATATGCACACCCAGACACGAGCCTGAAAAAGCCATATTTGGCCTTCACTATAAATTATATGATGTCAAACCACTGTCAGTTTTGGAAGACAGTTTTCCTTTTTGCTTCCTAACTGCCACATATTTTAGCCTGGAAAATTGGGAGGGGGGTTTTGTTGGAGCGGTAGAAAGTTAGTCATAACAATGTTGGGGGTGTTCTTTGGAACCCTGACAATCACTTTCCATTTTTCTTTCAAAAAAATTAAACATCTAACTCATTGCTATAAGGTCAAGCTTGAAAACAAGCCCCAGCTTAATAAATTAAGCAGTAAATGAACATAAATCTAGTGGCAAGAAAGCAGTTTTACCAATTTCCCTAGCAAAACAAAAAAGTATCTACACGTATGCATATTTTTTTCTGTAACAGTTTGTATAGTCCTTCTGCAAAATTTGAACTTTACCAGTTATCTGAATTAGGCAACAACCAGTTCTGACACACTATCATGGATTCTTTTATGTATACCCAGGTTAGTGGACGCCAAAACTCCAAGAGAGCCAACACAACCTCACCTGGCCTCTAAGCAACACATCCACAACTACTCAAAGGCTTGTACTCACAACTTATTGTATCACTCTTCCCCTATTCTACTACAAGGTCTGTTCCTCCACTTCTCTTTTTGAGCCTTATTTCTGGAGAACAGTAACAGCAAATTTGCCCTAGGCTGCTTCAGGCTGTTTTAGTTTCCCAAACAAAGAGAAACTACCTCACTCCCACCTGCAGCTGTCTCTCTGTTCAGCTTTTATAGACACCAGATGCTGGGGTGGCTAGGGATAGGTCTTAAAGGGACAGGGCACCAATGGGTCTATGATGACTAACTGCAGCCAGGTGGGTGCAGCCATCTGAGCGCCCCCAGTTGGGCGTGGCTTGGTGGTCATGTGACTGGGTGGGTGTGGCCAACTCAACATCACATACATCGAGTGGCGCCTCGCCTCACCCCGTTTGCCTGGCCTCCTGAGCACTTCTGGACTTTGTCTATTAATTTGTGTACTATTACAGTGTCTGGTTGATTATCTAATGCCTGCCTGTGCTTCTGGATCCGGAACGCCCACAGATTCTTAGCTCTATTATTCTCCACGATCTTTTGTGGAAACTCCTTGATGGCTGGCTGGGGAATTCTGGGAGTTAAAGTCCATATATCTTTCAGCTGAGAGACACTGATCTACCCCTTGGGTTCTATCTAGTGTGGTAAATCCCTGCTTCTATGGATCTGTTGCTTAGTGCCTGTTCTTGTGCTGTTATGAACAGCGCTGCCTTTTACACACACACACCCCAGACTAGCCAAACCCAAATCCTGCAACCGTTCTTCATGTTTTTTGTCTCCAGGCCTTTAATCATCTTAGTTGCTCTTCTTTGCAGTTTTTCCAAAGTCTCAATATCTTTTGTGTAATGTGGTGACCAAAACTGGATGCAGTATTCCAGGTGTGGTTTTACTAAGGTTTTATAAAGCGGTACTAATACTTCATGTGATTTTGATTCTATGACTCTGTTTATACAACCAAGGATTGTATTAGCTTTTTTGGCAGCTGCCGTACACTGCTGGCTCATATTTAAGTGATAGTCCACTAGGACTCCAAGGTCCATCTCACAGTTACTATTTTTGAGCCAGGTTTTGCCTAATCTGAACTTGTACCTTTGGTTTTTCCTGCCCAGGTGTAAAACCTTGCTTTTTAAATTTCATTTTGTTGGATAGGGCCCATTGTTCAAGTCTGTCAAGATCTTTCTGGATCCTGAGCTTGTCTTCTGGGGTGTTGGCTATTCCTGTCAGCTTAGTGTCATCTGCAAATTTGATGAGTTCCCCTTCTATTCCCTCATCTAAGTCATTTATGAAGATATTGAAGAGTACTGGGCCTAAGATGGAACCTTGTGGTACCCCACTGCTTACTTTTTCCTCCATTTAGATGTAGTACCATTAAGGACTACTGTCAGCCCTGGTGCGGCTGCTGCTTCGGGGCCACCATTCCGGCGGGTGGAACAGCCACTCGCCAGATGCCCGTTTCATTTCCCCAACCCAGCTACTACCTCTTGATGCCGCCCAGGTCCGCTCTGGCCTGGAGCACTCCAGACGCTGCGCCATCGCAGCCAAACTGCCGCTCCGCAGAACAGCTGAGAGGTGCTCTGCCGAGCGCCACCCGATAAAGTAATCAGGTGGCCGGCAGCCCTCTCGCACCTCTCAAACACAAACTGCTTTGCTTTTTGCATTGCTGTTTTTGCTTTGCTTTTTGCTTTTTTGCTTTTGCTTCTCTATTGAAGACTGGGCTGAAGGAAATGAAAGAAGACAGCCTGAGCTCGAGAGGGCCCAGGGGTGATTGTGGCTTGCTGCCAAAACCTCAATGCACAGCTGAGGTGTAGCCAGGATGTGGGCGGGTATCCGGTGGGTGGATTAGGAGTGCATGGGAGGGGTGGAGCTGGTAATTAAGATAATTGTTCACATGGCTTACATAAGGTGGTGGGGAGCACAGAGCGATAGCTTCAACAATATTTCCTTTTTCTTGTTAATGGATGTCAGTCTGTACTGAGACAGAGATAAAGAACCTTCCAATCATCATCATCGTTTGGAGTCTGTTATTTCGGAACCTGACAACTACTCGTTGAATACAGTTTGTCAGCCAGTTACAAATCCACCTGGTGGTAATGTTGTCTATCCCACATTTTTCTTGCTTACCAAGAAGTAGTTTGTGGTCTACTTTGTCAAATGCCTTGCTGAAGGGTAAGTATACTATGTCCATAGCATTTCGCTGCTCTACTAATTTAGTCACTTTGTGAAACACAAAAGTATGAAGGCTATTGCTTAACGCATTGTCAGCTGCCCTGAGGCTCTGGAGAAGGGCGGCATATAAATCAAATTAAAAAATAATAATAATAATGAAATAAGATTGGTTTGGCATGATCTGTTTTTAACAGATCTTTTATCTGTATGATAAAATCACTCAGATTCGGGAAGATCTGGACTCCGACTGGGTAGTCTCGGGGGGAGGGACAGGGGCAGGTCTTGTGAAAGTTATCTGGACTGAGTTTGATCCTGTGACCCCTGAGGACGTGGACAGGATTCTGGGCAGGCTGAACGCGACCACTTGTTTATTGGACCCGTGTCCCTCCTGGTTAGTACTGGCTTCCCGGGAGGTGACACGCGGCTAGCTCCAGGGGATTATAAATGCTTTGTTGGGTGAGGGTGACTTTCCCACCACCTTGAAAGAGGCGGTGGTGAGGCCTCTCCTCAAGAAGCCTTCCCTGGACCCAGCAATGTTGGTAAATTATCGCCCGGTCTCCAACCTTCGCTTCCTGGCGAAAGTTGTTGAGAGTGTGGTTGCACAACAGCTTCCCCAGCACCTGGATGAAACGATGTATCTGGATCCGTTCCAGTCGGGCTTCAGACCCGGGTACAGCACGGAAACGGCATTGGTCACGTTGGTTGATGATCTCTGGAGGGCTCGGGACAGGGGGTGCTCCTCTGTCCTGGTCCTGTTAGATCTCTCAGCGGCTTTTGATACCATCGACCATGGTATCATGCTGCACCAGTTGGAAGAGTTGGGGGTGGGAGGCACTGTGTTGCAGTGGTTCTCCTCCTTTCTCTCCGACCGGTCGCAATCGGTGTTGACAGGGGGGCAGAGGTCGACTCCGAGGTCCCTCATATGTGGGGTGCCACAAGGGTTGGTCCTCTCGCCCCTCCTGTTCAACATTTATGTGAAGCCGTTGGGTGAGATCATCTGTGGTTTTGGGGTGAGATATCATCAGTACGCTGATGACACGCAGCTGTACATCTCCACCCCAGACCACCCCAACGATGCCCTTGAAGTGATGTCCCGGTGCCTGGAGGCTGTACGGATCTGGATGGGGAGAAACAGGCTCAGGCTCAACCCATCCAAGACTGAGTGGCTGTGGTTTCCGACGTCTCGATATAGTCAGCTGGTGCCATCGCTGACTATCGGGGGCGAATCATTGGCCCCCGCAGAGAGGGCGCGCAACTTGGGCGTCCTCCTGGATTCACGGCTGTCTTTAGAAGAGCATTTGACGGCCGTGACCGGGAGGATTTTTCATCAGGTTCGCCTGATTCGCCAGTTGCGTCCCTTTCTGGATCGGGACTCTTTACACACGGTCACTCATGCCCTCGTCACCTCTCGCCTGGACTATTGTAATGCTCTGTACATGGGGCTCCCCTTGAGGAGCACCCGGAGGCTCCAACTGGCGCAGAGTGCGGCCGCGCGGGTGGTGATGGGAGCGACGTGGCGCTCCCATGTTACTCCTCTCCTGTGCGAGCTGCACTGGCTCCCGGTGGTCTTCCGGGTGCGCTTCAAGGTGTTGGTTACCACCTTTAAAGCGCTCCATGGCTTAGGACCCGGGTACTTGCGGGACCGCCTACTACCACCAATAGCCTCCCACCGACCAGTACGCTCCCATAGAGAGGGGCTCCTCCGGGTGCCGTCGGCCAAACAATGTCGACTGGCGACCCCCAGGGGGAGAGCCTTCTCTGTGGGGGCACCCACTATCTGGAACGAGCTCCCCCCGGAGATATGGAGGATCCTGGGACTTCGCGCCTTCTGCCGTGAGCTAAAAACTTTTCTGTTCCACCAGGCGGGCCTGGCCTAATTTTTCCCTTCTTTTGTAAAAATAATTTTAAAATTTTAAAATTTAAATATTTTAATATTTGGGGTTTTAATATTTTATAATTGGGATTTTAAATAGTTGGGGCCATTGTTTAATTTGGTTTTATTTGGCTTTTAAATTTTGTATGTATGTTTTTTACTTTTGGCTGTTCACCGCCCTGAGTCCCCTCAGGGAGAAGGGCGGTATATAAATCTAAATAATAAATAATAATAAATAAATAAATAAATAAATAAATAAATAAACAAACCCATGCTGGTTTTCAGTTATAACTTTTTGTTTCTAGATCTTTGCAGATATGTTTATTTATTATTTTTTCGAGTATCTTCCTAGGTATTGATGTTACATGGCTGCCAAGTGCCCTGCCAAGAAAAAAATGTCAGGAAACTCCTGAAGGCCAACCTAGAGAGCTCGCAAAGTCAGGTGGTCTTAATGACAGGCCAGGCTCAACAGCCTCGAATTACCCTGATTTGGCATTTGGTAGTGGCTGTGATATTAACCCTTCCCAGCAAGGCAGACATTCAAACATATTCTGGACGGAGAGTAAGGACGCCAAACACAAATGCAGGTTTGAACCCTGTTTATCCAAGCCAGCACAAACTGACAATCACAATAAAGCAATCCAGTGAAAATCTTGTTAGAGCTACTTTCTTCATGCTCCCCACCACCTTTTAAGCATTGGTAGCCACCCCACCCACACATGCGATCCCAGCCCATGTGACCCCGGAAGTGCCTGGCACTCGCCTCCCAGCAGGGTGCGGCACTGCGATTCCGCTCCTCCGTGGATCAGCTGTGGTTGCGTCATTGCCGGCGCCCAACCCGCTTATCAGCTGTTCGCACCGGCAATGCTGTCGGATGTGCAGGCTGTCTCATCCCGGCCGTGTGTACTACCGAGGTTGCTCGCAGCTGTTCTGGGTAAATAGGTGTGGAGTAGCGGGCTGTCGTGCTTCGTGTTGCGGTTCCCATCACGTCCCCTGCCGGAATGGCAGCCCTGGGCCGCCAGACACACCAGAGCTGACATGCAGCCCCCCCTACCATGGAGACAGCACCTGGAACACAAAGACTACGGTGAGTGGACCATAGGCAGAGGGCCCTCCCCCCCGGTTTAGTCGGATACTTCCGGTGGAACCTGGTCACCAGGTGAGGGGCCCTTACATCTTTGCTAGGTACCCACAACACCTCTGAGAGGGGATATCCCTTCCATAATATAAGGTATTGCAGCCGTTCCCTATGCCACTGGGTGTCTAGTATCTCCACCTCGTAAAGTTGGTCCCCCCCCACCGTGATGGGTGGCGATGGCTGAGTAGGAGGCCCTCTGATCTGGGATGTTTGGGCTGGATGGAGTAGGCTGCAGTGGAAGACCGGGTGGGGTTTACCCAACAGTCGGGGTAGGCAGAGTTGTACTGTAATAATCGTCATGATGGGGAACGGTCCAATGAATTTCGGGCCTAGTTTCTTACAGGGCATGTTCAATTTTAGGTATTTGGTGGATAGGTATACTTGCTGTCCTATATGGAAAGGGGGTTTGTTCTGTCCCCTCCCATGAGTGGCCTTGCAGAAGCTCAAATAGCCCGGCAGTAACAAACACAGGCTAGAGAGATTGAAGCTGGCCCTTTAATAAACAGTTCTCTTTCAAAGGTATATCAGTTCAGTAATTACCAGGCAATGTTCCAGAGGTCTTGGCAGACGGCCAGCAGGCTAATGCAGGAATGCAGACTCCTTTTCAAAACTCAAAACTAGCAGTTCTAAACTCCACTGCATCCAAAATGCCAATAAATTGTTCACCACGCCTTTCCGGCCCAGCCACACCCCTTTTATACTTTGTAGGGTGTGGCCCTACGTCTCCTGACCACACCTCTTGGGACGTGGCAATAGCTGTTCTCTACGACATCTCCTACATCTCTCTCTTGCATCCAATAGGGGCTCCCTCTCCTGGTTACCGGCCTCTGTTTCTTCCTCAATTTGTCTGGGGTCCAGAGGCACGTCAGCAACTGTCAGTTCTTGCTGACTCACCAGTGAAGACGGCCCCTCCAGCACATAGCTCGTGCCAGCTTCCTCCATATCATCCTCCGAATCAGCATGCGAAGATAAATCAGCCTCCGGGGCCGTAGTCACAACAGGATTGTAACCTCAGTCTTTTGTCAGCTTGCTGTTTATACTCCTTGGCTGGCTGCCCTAACACCTCTTTTACCACTGGGCACACCCGTTGCATCTGTGCTACCCAACCCTGGACTCCCAGGTCCTCTGGGAGCACCCGGGGTCACTCAGGTATTGGGACAAACTCCCTTCCAGTAGCCACCTGGAAGGGGGTAAAACCCATACTGCTGTGAACTGCATTATTATACGCTACTTCAGCAAAGGGGAGTAGGTTAGCCCAATCGGTTTGCTGATGTTTAACGTAGCAGCGCAAATAATGCTCCACCATCGCATTCACTCTTTCGACAGCTCCATTGGTAGCAGGGTAGAACGCTGAACTAAGGCCCTGCGATGACCCTACTCTGGCCAAGAACTCCCGCCAGAATCTGGTGGTGAACTGTACCCCCTGATCAGATATTATCCTCTGGGGAACACCATGGAGTCGATATATATGGACTATAAACAGGTTCACCAGCTTTCTGGCAGAGGGAAGGCCGGAGCAGGGGACGAAATGAGCCTGCTTTGAGAAGAGATTTATAATAGCCCGGATAACCTTATGGCCCTGGCTTTTTGGTAGATCTACAATAAAATCCATGGCTATTTGTTCCCATGGATAAACAGCGGCTGCCACTGTCTGTAAGAGGCCGGAAAGTTTTCCGGGTCGAATCTTCATGGTGGTGCACATGACACAGCTCTGCACGTACTCCTCTATTTCCTTTTTCATATGAGGCCACCAGAACTGTTGATTAGTTAAATGCAGGGTCTTAAGGAACCCAAAATGGCCGGCCGAGCGGTAGTCTTGTCAGCGACGAAGCACATCTAATCGGACAGACTGTGGCAAGTACAGCTTGGAACCCTTCCAACCAAAGCTGTCTCTCTGGGTAAGCAGAGACTGGTTTTCCTGGAACCACTTGTCTGTAGGGAGTGCGGCCTGAATGGCCTGAGGTATGGCCCCCCACCCATGTGTTTGGTTGGGATGCTGGAAGCGTCGGTTAAACTGCTAGTGTTCGTGGCTGCGTTGTTGGTATGATAGCCTGCACTATCTCCTCCTGAGTGCTATCATACTGGGGTTTCCTGGACAGGGCGTCTGCCAGGAAGTTCTTTCCCTGTTAGATATTTCAATTGGAAGTTAAACCTTCTGAAATACAATGCCCATCGCACTTGTTTCGGTGATAGTCGCTGTGGGATTTGGAGGGCCTACACAATGAATGAATGAATAAACCTTTATTACGGTCCTCGACCAGCAATAGACATACAATAAATTAAAAATAATACTGATATTAATCATGAATAGTAACATCCCTGTTATGTAAATACATAATCTCAAATCGTTAGGGTCATTTCCTAATTTACATGAGCGGAGAGCCAATAAGTATGTGAGTAAATGTATTTTTTCAATAATTGTTATAGATAGCTCCCAAAAATTGGCACCAGTTTACATCTATAATTCTGTAACCAGTTTTTTTCTTGTGGACATTGCAGCGACACAGAATTTTGCCACTGCCCGCATGGTAGCCGGATTTGAGTCTTAGAGGAAAAAGCCTACATAAAAGTCATCTGTCCTCCCTGGCAATCTCTCTAGTAAGGGGAGAATATATATTGACCTACATACTCTGTATAACTCACAGTACAATAAAACATGTGAGATATCTTCAACTTCTCCTTTTCCACATATGCATACCCGTTCTGCTATTGGTGTTCTCTTGTGCCTGCCCTGGAGAAGTGCTGAGGGGAGAATATTAAATCTGGCTCTGAAGAAAGCTATTCTTTGTTTTGGGAAGATCAGATCATTTAGATATCTTGCTGATTCCCACACACCCTGCTTGATTCTGTCCCTACTGTGGAGAGACAACCTATTTAGTTCTTCTTGGAACTCCAGGTCCTTCATTCTATCAATTACCATTCTATCAATTACGGTCAAAGCCGAGGGACATTAAGAATACCAATGAGAGCCCATAAGAGCCCAGCTTGTGATCTATCGCCTGTTTCCAGGGGGAGGAAGTTGTCAGTCAGCACTAGCGGGGACAGTCCCTCTGGAAAGAAATGAATTTTTAGCCAATAAATGATCATCATCTTCCAGGCTCTTACCTGAATTTGAGGCATACCTGTCTCAATTCTTAGCTGGGCATTTGGAGTTCCTTTGGGTGCAGCTAAGATGGCTCGCAGGAATTTGGTTTGTATAGTTTCTAGCAAGTTTTTCTTTGCAAGGATTCCTGTTTGTGCCCCATAAAGAATTTGTGCCAATGTTTTGGCCTCAAAAAGTTTTAAGGCAGCAGGTACTAATTGACCTCCGCCTGTATAAAAGAAGTGTTTAATTGCATTTGAGGACCTATTGGCTGCTTGCAGTGTCTGCTCCAGGTGTGCCTTCCATGTCCCTTGTGAGAGGAAGACCACCCCAAGGTATCTAAATGTCCTAACCTGTTCCAATCTGTGTCCTTCAATTTTCCAGGAGTATTGTCTGGGTCTTTTGGCAAAAACTAAAATTTTTGATTTATCAAAGTTAAGGATCAACTTGTTCTGTCTACAGAAGCCAAGTGTTGCCTTATTGCTCTCTTCAGTCCTATGGGAGTTTGTGAAATAATAGCAGCATCGTCGGCATATAGGAGAATCGGGGTTTTGCGTTGTGCTATGTTAGGAGGATGTAGATCAGGATTCCGTAAGAGATCAATCAGGGGGTTAATATAGAAGTTAAAAAGGGAGGGGGACAGGATGCAGCCCTGCCGTACCCCTTTTCGAATCCTTACTGGGCCGGTTAAAGTCCTTGAAGATTACACCTCACTTTCAAGGTGGAATTGGCATACAATTTTTGTATGAGGAAAAGGAGGCGTTTATTGATTGTAGTGCATTTTAATTTCTCCCATAGGGTGTTCCTGGATATTGACTCAAAGGCCTGCTTAAAATCAAGGAAGGCCATGTAGAGAGAGGATTTTTTTTTTTTGTACATGTATTTTTGCACCAGATGGTGAAATATCAGGATATGATCCACCATAGATCTTCCTTCTCTAAAGCCGGCTTGTTCATCTTTGATTATCCCCCCTGAAATTAGCCAATCCTGGAGTTTATAGTTTAGGTGTTTAGCATGCAATTTACTAATAACACTCAGAAGACTAATGGGTCTATAATTTCCTGGATCATTTCTATTACCCTTTTTATAGATTGGTATAATAATTGCTAATCCCCAATCTCTTGGCATACAGCCCGTTTTATCTATAAATGTAAACAGCGATGCTAAAAGTGGGGCCCACCAACTGGTGTTCTTTTTGATTATTTC
>WNWU01012525.1:295522-355929 GCA_012654045.1 Ptyas mucosa
GCAGATTCCCAGACAGGTACGAGAATCAAGAAGAAAATATTATTTTTTATCAAATAAGCTGTACCTTAAGGGAGTAGGTTTTAGGTGGTTGATTCCGGAGGGCTTGATGATTTTTTGGGAGGACAGTAAGAAGAAAATTAATAATGTAACGGAAGCTAAGGCTTTTTTTGACCAACATAAATCCTTCCTAGGTGGAGAAGATACAGGAGCCGAAGAGGGGGAAGTATTAGATGATCAAGGAGCGGGGGCGGACGGAGCTGTGGTGGCCCGGGAGGAGGGGGGAGGCCAGACCATGGTTTTAAGAGCCAGAACCAGGAAATGAAGAAAGGAGGGGAATCTATTGTTTAATGTTTTTTTTAATTGACATTTTTTTCTTTTTCTCTCTTTTTTTATTGTATTTTGTATAATATTTTTCTGTTTATATAATTTTTATATAACCTGGTTGTTTGTTTTGATTTAAGATAATAATGTCTGTTGTGTGAGAACTTAAAAAAGAAAATAATAATTGAAATATCTTTATATAAAGATATTGAAAATTCAACATATTGTAAACTATAATATTGTATATTTTTAACCAATAAAAACTTTTTTTAAAAAAAAAAGTGGTGCACCACTAAACGTTCTGGCCAGCCCTGCACTTTGCCAGCAAGCTGCTGAAAGTCCCTAATATACTCAGTCACGGGCCTCCATCTCTGTCTAACGGCCAACAGCTCTCTTTCCGCTTACTGTGACCTGGTGCTGTCTTCAAACCTCTCTTGAAGGGTGGCCAAGAACAGTCCTACATCCCCTAACTCCGCAGCATGGTCGCCGTGTAAGTCTGCCACCCAATCCGCGGCTTCACCGACCATCGGTGCCGCAATTGCCATCACCATGTTCCACTGTGATGTGTACAGGTGGCCATACCTGTCCATGTGGTGTAAGACCTGTCCAATAAGCAGGGCTACCTTATCCGGGCTACTGTTGAATGTTGCCCGCACAGCTGGTGGATCCCACTGACCTACCACTGGAGGGGCCTGACCTCCAGAGGCTCCAGGGGCCTCTGGTTGGGCAAGGGGGGTGGCATGTAGCCCCGAGGCCTCTCCACTTCCTCATGCTGGCCATAGGCGACCCAGGCGGCCCAGGAGGCATCTGGTGTTGACCATTGGGCCGTCAGTCTAGGGCCCCCAAGTTGTATACGGTCAGATGGTGCTAGGCACCCTGAAACAGTCAGCACCCCCCCTCGGAGGGTGGGGTTCATGGGAAGGGAGGTGCGCTACAGCATTGTCTTGCCAGCCACCACTATGGCTCGGGTCCCTAAAACCCACAGCCCCAAACATTTCCTGCAGCACCTCTATAGTCTGACTGCCCATGGCTGTGGAGTAGCTCCAGTCATTGTCTGAAATCCGCCGCTCCCACCACTGAGAGAAATGGGCCCCAGAAGGGGTAAGCAGAGGACCTGGGGGGGGTGCCCTAAAGTCCACAGTCCCTGGTGGCCCCATCCACCACTCTCCTGCTCCACCCTGGCTAGTCTCTGAACGCTCCTGGTCTGTCAGGGGCCTCTGCTGCAGACCCGGGCGCTACTTTGTCCTGACATCCAGGGATGCCTCTTCTATCGGACCCAGTAGGACTTCCAATACAGTAACCTCCATTGTTGCTACAGACACCTCCAAATCCGCAGCCTCCAACCCCGGCACTGTACCTTCAGCCATGATGTGGTATTGAGCTCTAACAAACTGTCAGGTTCTGGACAGAAAGTAAGGACGCCAAACACAAATGCTGGTTTGAAACCTGTTTATCCAAGCTGGCACAAACTGACAATCACGATAAAGCAATCCAGTGAAAATATTGTTAGAGCTACTTGCTCCGTGCTCCCCACCACCTTTTAAGCATTGGTAGCCGCCCCACCCACCCACGCGATCCCAGCCCACGTGACCCCAGAAGTGTCTGGCACCCGCCTCCCAGCTGGGCACGCTGCTGCGATTCTGCTCCTCTGCGGATCAGCTGTGGTTGTGTCATTGCCGGAGCCCAGCCCGCTTCTCAGCTGTTCGCGCTGGCAATGTTGTCGGATGTGCACACCGTCTCATCCCGGCCATGTGTACTACCGAGGTTGCTCGCAGCTGTTCTGGGTAAATAGGTGCGGAGTAGCGGGCGGTTGTGCTTCGTGTTGCGGTTCCCGTCACGTCCCCTGCCGGAATGGCAGCCCCGGGCTTCCGGGTGCGCCGGAGATGACATATATGCCATTGTGGACTTGGAGGCAATCGCAAACTTCACGGATATGGCTTTATTTCGTGAAGTGGATCATCCCACAATATGAGGTTGCCCCACCAATACTCGTTGTCTATGGACAGTCAACCAATTTGGTCAGGTCTGGTGGCAACAGCGACCACGCCCCTTCAGATGTGCATGTGGAGTGGCTGGAGTTCTATGTGGCGGCCGCCCTACATTTCCCAGTGTTATTAGGCCTGGAGTGGCTGCAAGCACACTACCCGCAGATTGTGTGGTCAGACTGGGTCATTCAGTTGGACAGCCCCAAATGCTCACTGGTTCCATGTGGTTTCATGTGTGCGCGGAGGAAAAAAACCCCACTCACTCCTTGAATCTTCCTCCAGAAATTGAGGATTATGCTGTTTTCAGGGGAAAGGAGGCAGAATAACTTCCCCCACATCACCCATACGACTGTCCAATAGACCTGGTGCCGAAGGCCAAATTGCCAGTGGGCTAGATTTATTCATTGTCTGAACCAGAGCTCAAGGCCCTCTTGGACAAATATGTAATCATCTATCTGAATGACATCTTGGTGTATTCCTTGTCCCCAAAGGAACACTGGAATCATGTGCGCATGCTACAGCAGAGTTTGAGGGATCATCATTTTATTCGCCAAGTGAGAGAAGTGCCATTTCGCACAGACAACCACTGACCTCCTAGGACACCGGATCTCACCCACCGGCATCACCATGGACCTGGACAAGACCAAGGCCTTGCAGTCATGGCAACCCCCTTATCAGGTGAAGGATGTGCAGCATGTATTGGTTTGCCAATTATTATTGGACATTCATTCCTCAGTTCACAGCACTCACCGCCCCCTTGACCAATATGCTATGGAAGGGGGTGAGGTTCGTGTGGGGCCCTGTGGAACAGGAAGCATTCACAGCACTCAAAGCAGCATTCACAATCGAACCCATCCTTCATCATCCTGACCCGTCGCAGCCATTCATTGTCAAGACTGATGCTTCGGACGTTGCGGTGGGGGTGGTGTTACAGCAGGCCTCTAACTTCACTAGATAACTCTTCCCATGCACTCACTACTCATGCAAACTGAACATCACGGCGCGCCACTACACCATCTGAGATAAGGAGTTGTTAGCAGTGAAAGTGGCCTTTGAGACGTGGTGGTGCCATCTGGAAGGGGCTCACCACCAAATAGAACAGGGGTCCTCAAACTACAGCCTGCAGGCCCACCAAAGCCATTAATCCAGTCTGCACAGGACCACAAGGCTGCCCCGCCCACATCAGCCCACCCACCCGCTGGCCCCCACCCACCGGCCAAGCACAGAACTTACTTTTGTGAGCCCCATGGTCTGGAACTGGAAGGTAAGGTCAACGATGGGGGAGGGAAATCCACACCAGACCTGTTGCACTCGGCCGAAGGACCACCTTGTGTGGGGGTGGACACGGCGAGGCTCAGCTGCCTTTCGGGCCTGCCTCTCAGCTTCCACAGGGCCTCCAGGTGCCTGCTGCCCACTTGCCCTCACCCCGACGCAGGAGGATGTCAACCCTAGTTGGCTGGGGTCAACCCTAGCTTTGCTGTCCATTGGAGCTAGGAATCTCAAATAAGGCCGAGAATGAATGTTTTGTGTTGTAGCCAGCCCAAGCACTAGATCGGCCCCCTGTGCACTCCTCGTCTCTTGAGGAGCCTGGCCGAGGTCTCGCTCGCCAATCACTGAGTCGCCTGGACTCCCAGTGACAGGATGGGGTCCTTCAGGCACTTAGCTTGGCTGCCTGTTTAGTAGCTCCAGCGGCTGCAACACAAATGTTCATTCTCGGCCGTATTTGACATTCCTAGCTGCAATGGACAGCAAAGCTAGGGTTGACCACAGCTGTTTCTCTCCGCCGCAGCGCTTTCCAGATGTGGCTTACAGCTCTGAGCCTGAAGCAGCAGGAGGCAACAGCTGCCTTGAGTCTTCAAGTTTCAAGAGACAAGAGATGTGTTACTTTTGGAAAGACCGCGGGATTGCCCCTCCTCCCCGCTGGTCTTTGGCATGCAGAGAGAAGGGGGGAAAGAAAGAGAGAGAGAGACTTGTTTGATTGTAAGCTCCTTGGGGCTGAGAAGAATTGCTGCAAAGCTGAATTTCCTGAAATGGACCACTAGACTCCTAAACAACTTAAAAAACAATCTAGTAAAAAGAAAAGTCAACCAAAAGAGCAACATGCAAACGAAAGCAAATAAAACACCCCCAGGACCAAAACAAATTAAAATTTAATTTGTGTGAATTGTTTAATGGACTGCTAAATTGGCCACGCCCACCCAGTCACATGACCACCTAGCCCCACCCACCCAGCTAGTCCAGCCCCCCAACAGTCTGAGGGACCATGAATTGGCCCCCTGTTTAAAAAGTTTGAGGATCCCTGAGATAGAAGTTCATACCGACAACCGGAACCTGGAACATTTGAAAACTGCTTGGAAACTAAACCAATGCCAGATTCGGTGGTAGCCGTTCTTTGCCTGGTTTGACTTTCACGTCACCTACACCCCCAGGGGTCGGAACCAGAGGGCCAATGCCCTCTCCCAAAATCCCAAGTATACCTGCGCTGAAGATAACGTGCTGCCCTGGACCATGATTCCCTTAGAGAAATTCACATCAACCCAGACATCAGTGGACAAGAAGATCCGAAAGCAGTGACAGCAAGACCCCTTTGTGATTGCCCACAGAGCTGAGTTGGACCAGTTACCGGCAGGCAAAACCCAGCCCGATCATGGTCGGAAGACTTACTCCACTTCCAAGGATGCAAAGGCCATGGGGGAATATCTCCAAGGATTTCATCACAGGCCTCCCGAAGTCTCAAGGGGCCATGACAATTCTCATGGTGGTGGATATGCTATCAAAAATGGCTCATTTCATCCCATGTGATGGACTCCCCAGGGAACGAAAAATGGCCCAGCTGTTTATACAACATGTATTTCCACTCCATGGCCTCCCTGAATGGGTCGTGAGACACTGTGGAGTACAGTTCATAGCTTGGTTCTGGTGGGCATTCATAGGCCTTCTGGAGGTACAAGTATGCCTCTCTTTGACACATCACCCGGAGATGGATGGAGGCATGGAATGAATGATTGTGGTACTAGAACAATATTTGCTCTGTTTCATCAATTTCCAACAGGACAACTGGGTGGACTTGCTCGTATTAGCGGAATTTGCATACAATAATGCACAACACGTGTACATGCAAATGTTCCCATTCCTGGCGAATTATCGTTACCACCCGTGTGTCAAGACTGAACCACTTTGCTTCTTTCAAACCTTAACAGTATTCAACTTGCCAATGAACTAGGGGGAGGGAAGGGTGGAATGGAATGCTGAGAATATGTGCATGAACTGTGAGAGCCTGGCAACCATCACGGTCACAACGGCAGGTGCCTGAGAAGGAGGTGGACTGTTCCCATAACAAAAGGATGTCTCATAATTGGACAATGTGATCACCCAGGGGTTGGAAGAAAGGGAAGCTATTTTTTAATTAGACAAGCATTTGCATGGGAAAACCAGAGCTGTTTTTGATTCTTCAGTACCAAAATGGTGTATCCAATAAAGTTTTACTTTTGGGAATTCAAAGCTCTCGAGAGTGTTTTCTTGTTTTGGGTGCACAAATCGGACAGTTGACAACGTGTCTATTTCCCCTGACCACATCGGACTTTCTGGTGCCAGCTGCCACAGTCTTTCTTCAGGAACTCAAGGCCTTGCATCAGGTTCTAAAAGACCAATCGGACAAGGCTAAAGAGGACTATAAGAAATTCGCAGACCGGCACTGACATTCTGTTCCATCCCTGAAAGTTGGCGATTTGGTCTGGCTGTCCACTAGGCATCTTCCATCAATGTGCCCCTCCAAGAAACTGGACCACCAGGTTTTTAGGCCCTTTCTGGTGGAGGCGGTCATCAACCCTGTGACATACAAATTGATCTTGCCTGCCAGATTTTGGGTGCACCCTGTCTTCCATCACTCACTCCTGGTACCTGCAGCTCCCGTCAGTCCTCATCAGCCCATGGCCTCCCACACCTGTCTTGGTGCAAGAACAGACTGAATACGAGGTGGCACACATTGTGGATTCTCACTGCCGATGGGGACACCTGCAGTATCTTGTAGACTGGAAAGGTTATGGTCTCAAGGACATGTCCTGGGAAGAGGCAGAGACTCTACCCACAGAAGCCTGGTCCGCAGGGATCCAGAGGGACAGGCCATGCTGGTGAGGGTAGTTTGATGGCCTCCCAGGATGCCAGCTCGGAGAAGGAGAGAGGGCTCTGGGGACTTTAGAGGGGGGTGTGGAGGAGCGCCGAGAAGTTGCCGAGGGCTCCAATCCAGTAGTGAGAGAGGCCAGGATCAGTGGAGAGGTCGCCGAAGGGGCGACTAGACAAACAGACAGCTGATGGAGGAAAAGGGGAGGCACAGCTGTAGCTGGAGAGCAGAGGCCCTGCAGGAAAAGCAGGGGGACAGGACAGATGCAATCCTGGGAACCTCGGGAACTGGAGGGAGCAATCACCCGGACAAGCAGCCACCTGCCCAAGCAGAAGTGCCTGGGGAGGCACAGCAGCCGTGTGTCGACTTGGATGAGGAACACCTGCCACCCCCACCTGATCCACGGATGAGAAGAATGGAGTGTCATGAGGCACAGCAGAGGTCGGAGAGGCTAGTCATAAGAAAGTAGCTTCACCCCTCCTAATGAGAAACACTGGTGTGGGATTGATTTAGGGGGTAGAGTGTGGTGGTTGGTTGTCAGAGACAACCGTTTGCAATTCCGTGTTTGTGTGTGCTCTGGACTGCCTTGAAACTCTTGACTTCTTCATTCCTTGACTTCTTGGACTTCATGCTGACTTCTCCATGTGTTTGGCCTATGTACAAATGCCCGATGTACATCAAGCGGGCCTGGCATAGTATCTCCCCTTTTTATAAGAAAATTTTAAATTGTATAATCCGAATTTTTAGATCTGGGATTTATATATATTTTTTAAAAAAATGGGTTTGAATTGTTGGGCAATTGTTTAATTTGGTTTTAATTCGTTTTTAAATTTTGTATTTATGTTTTTTATCTCTGCCTGTTCACCGCCCTGAGTCCCCTCGGGGAGAAGGGCAGTATATAAATCAAATAAACGATAAACGATGTACTGGTACTGACTTCTTTGTGTCGTGATCCCTTGGGTTTTGTGTTGACCACATGATGCTTTGGACACCCCAGACTTGGGTGGACTTTGTTGTGCTGTTAACTGCCTCGTGACCCTGACTAATCATTGACTTTGTTGGGTTGGACTCTATTGGCTTGGTTGAGAACAGATCCCTAGGGAATGACAAAAGGGGCTTGATGGAGTTAAATAAACCAGTGAAAACCCATGTGTATGCATGTGGACTGGGACAGGACAGCAAGCCTCTTTATTGCTTAGTGTAGGAGATGACAAGGCTAAACCCAAGGGAGGGGTCAAACACGTCATCAGTCATGAGTTCTTGTGCACTCATTCCCTTTGACCATTAGTAGCTCAGAGTTTGTAGAAAGCTTAAGCTTGCAATAAATTTTTATACTCATTTGAACTGCCTGAATCTCCTGATTTCCCAGGTGCTTGACACTTAGATCCCACAAGTGCCTGTCATTTTCTGAGCTGGAGCTTCCACGATTGCATTGCACAGCCACAAACCACTTCATTGCTAGGCTTCATGGGCCACTGGGCTGAAGCAGTTTGCAGCTGCACAGCACAATCGCCAAAGTGCCGACACAGAAAATGATCTCTCACAAAACTTTCTGCTCCCTACTGCTGACTAAAATTTCCCTTGCTGTACTTCCTTATACTTGGTTCTTCCATTACTTTCCAAAGCATGTTTAAAGATGTTCATCTTGTAGCCCTTCTTCCTTCTGTGGATACCACTCTGTTTCTCTCAGTTGTTCCTCAGTCTGGAAACTTCTCTCAAAGTTTTTCCACAAGATTATTGCTCAGGAACTATTCTTGAATCTTTGTTTTTAGAGAATCTGCAAACTCTCCTTGCTATTCTTTCACAAACATGTTACCCCAAACTTGCCAGTATTTATCTCTGGCAAAGGACACATTATGCTGATGTCACTGTCACATAATATATTATTGCTATTAATTTCACATTTATCACCAACAAAAAAGGCTTAACACAGTCCATTATAGAGATTTGGAAAATTAAAAATGCACTACAGAGGACTAAGGATGCTCCAGATGCAATATTTAGTCAGCTTCTTCATGTTACTTATCTGCAAAGGGAGTTTAAGATGTCAAATCAAAATCTATATAGTTCCTTATAAAATACTTTTGACCTGCGCATCTCTAGAATTATGAGGGCAAAGCTTTGAAAAGCATACTTACACATTGCAGTATGGCTTCTTCTCATAGCCCTTGTAGTTTTTCATGTTGAGGGTCATCTTGCAGACTTCACAATGGAAACATGCTTTATGCCAGTACTAGGGGAATATAAGAAACAACCATTAGTTTACTACAGTACATTGCTAGTGGGTTAATTCCTCCTAGCTAAAACATTTATATTCAAAGACAAAAATCATTCATGATTCTAGTAGGAATATTTAAGGGAATTCTAATAAAGAACTACTTCTGGAATAATCCACTATACCAGTCATACATTCCTGAAGGATTTTTTAGATAGATGCTCACTGTAAGAACTTTTCATTGCTCAAATGTTAACACAAACCAAACCAGGACAAACAAGACTTTATATTTAGTTAGTGAAAACAGTAAGTTTTAAAATAACTAGCTTGTAACTACTAATATGTCTTAACTCTAACAGACTTGTATTACACTGAAATACAGAAACATTAAGTATTTATATAAATTTGACTAAATAAATTTACTATCTGACTGAAGACCCACTCCCAAACCTGCCAAAGAGGAAGTTATTTTATGTGTTCTTACTACAGAAATGCTAGCATCTCTAAGTGGAAGATTTTATGTCTTCTGAAATAGGAACAGAAATTTCTGAACTGAGAATAAGCACTGATTGTCACCTGCAACTATTCTGACAGTGTGAAGAACATATACAGGTAGTCCTTAACTTATGACCATTTAACAACAGTTCAAAGTTATGACAGCCTCGGGAAAAGTTTCATATATCGTGTTTCCCTGAAAATAAGACCCAACAGGAAAATAAGCCCAAAAATAAGCCCCAGTTAAGATCATCGGCCAGACAGATGCATTTAGTACCGCATTTCCCCAAAAATAACACATCATCTGAAAATAAGCCCTGATGCGTCTTTTGGAGCAAAAATGAATATAAGACCCAGTCTTATTTTCAGGGAAACACAGTATGACCTGTCCTCAATGTTTAGGTTTTAGGTTTAGGTTTTATTTGATTTATATACCGCCCTACTCCCAAAGGACTCAGGGCGGTGAACAGCCACAAGATAAAAACAAATAAATACAAAATTTAAAAGCAGAATAAAACCGAATTAAACAATTTGGCTGAAGACAGATTTAAAACACCCCAATAAATTAAGAACAGATTAAAATTTGCATTTTAAAAAGGGAAAAAGGGACTTCCGGTGGCACTGCAGGCACTGACAGACGCTCCTTTGGGATCGTCAGCCCCGCGATTTTGTTAAAACCGCTAAGACAGCGCAAATCAGCTGTCTGGTGGTTTGGAAACCTTCCTCTTGGGAGAAGAGAGGAAGGTGAGCAGCCAGACAAAGGTAGAGCTCCCCAAAAGCCCTAGGAGCAATTCTGGGGCTTGGAGGGTGAGAGCTCCCTGGCAAGTCCAACTGATCTCCGAATCCGGGATTTCTCTGCTTTAAGCAGAGCAAGATGCCACGACCATCCCTGCAATCAACATTTAGATTCAAAATAATTTCAAAGCAGGCAGAACAAAAAACAGGAGTCCTAGCAACTGCAAGTACCGAACTTTAACTCTGTTTCTATATTTCTTCCTTCCAAGATTCCTAAAAAGGAAAGGAAAAATGGCATCCGAATTGTAACAGGGCATGAAAGTTAAAGTGAAAGTGATTGTTAACATCGTTAGCGCTTCTAAGGCTGTTTAAGCTTAGTGGATTCTATACCAAAGGAAGAAAGATTTAAAGTGGAAAAATTACAGTTTGGATTTTTGCTGAGGATTTTGTACAGTATCTGTATGATAAAATAACTCAGATTCGGGAAGACTTGGCCGCTGACTGGGTTAGTTTAGACGAGATGACTGAGGCAGGTCTTGAGACTGTTATCTGGGATGAGTTCGATCCTGTGGCTCCCGAGGACGTGGACAGGATCCTGGGACGGTTGAATGCGACCACATGTTTATTGGACCCGTGTCCCTCCTGGTTGGTGCTGGCCTCCCGGGAGGTTACACGAGGCTGGCTCTGGGAGATTATCAACGCTTCTTTGAGTGAGGGTGTCCTGCCAGCCGCCTTGAAAGAGGAGGTTGTGAGGCCCCTCCTCAAGAAGCCGTCCCTGGATCCGGCTGTTTTAGCTAACTATTGTCCAGTCTCCAACCTTTGCTTTATTGCGAAGGTTGTTGAGAGTGTGGTGGCACGTCAACTTCCCCAGTACCTGGATGAAGCTGTCTATTTGGATCCGCTCCAGTCTGGTTTCAGGCTTGGGTACAGTACAGAGACAGCATTGGTCACGTTGGTGGATGATCTCTGGAGGGCCCGGGGTAGGGGTTATTCCTCTATCCTGGTCCTGTTAGATCTCTCAGCGGCTTTTGATACCATCGACCATGGTATCATGTTGCGCCGGCTGGAGGGACTGGGGGTGGGGGGCACCGTTTTACGGTGGTTCTCCTCCTATCTCTCCGACCGGTCGCAATTCGTGTTGACAGGGGGGCAGCAGTCGACCCCAAGGCTCCTTGTTTGTGGGGTGCCACAAGGGTCGGTCCTCTTGCCCCTCCTGTTCAACATTTATGTGAAGCCGCTGGGTGACCATCCCAACGATGCCATGGAAGTGATGTCCCAGTGCCTGGAGACTGTGCGGGTCTGGATGGGGAGAAACAGGCTTCGACTCAATCCCTCCAAGACCGAGTGGCTGTGGCTGCCGGCGTCCCGGTATAGCCAGCTGGCGCCATAGCTGGTTATTGGGGGTGAATCATTGGCCCCAACGGAAAGGGTTCGCAACTTGGGTGTCCTCCTGGATTCACGGCTGTCTTTAGAAGAGCATACGACGGCCGTGGCCAGGGGGGCTTTCTATCAGGTTCGCCTGATACGCCAGTTGCGTCCCTTTCTAGACCGGGACTCCTTACGCATGGTCACTCAAGCGCTCGTCACTTCTTGTCTGGACTACTGTAATGCTCTCTACATGGGGCTCCCCTTGGGGTGCACCCGCAGGCTCCAGCTGGTGCAGAATGCGGCCGCATGGGGGATTATGGGAGCGATGGGGCGCTCCCATGTGACTCCTCTTCTGCGCGAGCTGCATTGGCTCCCACTGGACTTCCGGGTGCGCTTCAAGGTGTTGGTGATCACCTTTAAAGCGCTCCATGGCTTAGGGCCCGGGTACTTACGGGACCGCCTTCTGCCACCGATTGCCTCCCACCGGCCGGTTCGCTCCCACAGAGAGGGCCTCCTCAGGGTGCCGTCAGCCAGACAATGTCGACTGGCGACCCCCAGGGGGAGAGCCTTCTCTGTGGTGGCACCCACCCTCTGTAATGATCTACCCCCAGAGATACGAGTAATCTCCGACCTCCGGACTTTTCGTCGGGCCCTAAAAACCCATCTTTTTCAACTCGCCGGGCTGGCCTGATTTTATGTTGTTTTATATAATGACATTTAAATTTTAAAATTTTTACTTTTGAATTTGGAATATTTTTAATTATACGGGCCTAAATTATTTAATCTATTTTAAAATTATTTTAACTTTTATATACATGTGTTTTATTCTGGCTGTTCACCGCCCTGAGTCCGAAAGGAGAAGGGCGGTATAAAAGTGTGATAAAATAAATAAATAAATAAATAAATAAATAAACAAACAAACAAACAAACAAACAAACTATAATACTTACAAAAGATTTAAAAACATCTGGACTTACTGATTTGGTTGCTGTAAGAAGTATAAATTGAAAGCTAAAAATGGCTTCTAAGCAAATAAAATCTGGTTTTAAAAGTGCTGGTGGATCGCCAGCACAGCCATCCAAATTACAATCTTTGTCTACTTCAAACCCACAAATATTGACTTTGGAAGTTTTACAGGAATCCCTGCAGGATGCTTTGAAGCAACAAACTTCTTTTTTAGAGGGGAAAATTAAAGGAGTGTCTGAAGAGATGGCTGAAATTAAAGATGTCATTCAAGCTCGAAATAAGGAAATAAGAGAAGATATAGTAATGGCATTTCAGGGTCTGGCAAAACACATTGAATTGTTGGATGAAAGAGTAGAAGAAATTAACCAGTCTAACTTGAATTTGGAAAATAAAATGGAGGAAGTCCAGACCAAGGTGGACAGGGCAGATGAAGAAGTGGTGATGTTACAATATAGAGCAATGGAATTCGCCCTGAGAGTAAGAGGTTTGAGAGAACATAATCGTGAGAATTTGAGGGAGATCTTTGCAGAGACTTTTGCAAGGATACCTGGGGAGCAGCAAGCAGATCTCTCATTGCAAATTGACAAAATATATTGTGTTAATTCCTGGTTTGCTAGACAGAATCAATTGCCAAGAGACATTGTGATTTATTTTACGAGGAGGACTCGAAATGAAATTCTACAAGCTTTCTACAAAAATAAACTTCAAATGGCAGGACAAGAGGTTTTAGTGCTGAAAGAAATCCCCCCCAAAATGTTGAGAAACAGAAAGGAGTTTGCTTTTTTGGTGGATGAACTCAGAAACCGACAGATTCAGTTTAGATGGGATGTTCCAGTTGGACTGGTGGTGAACTATATGAGAGAAAGGTATCATCTTAACACAATCTGGAAGGCAAGAGATTTCTTTACTAATGTACTAAAGGCAGGATGTCCACCATCTCAAGAAATGAGGAGAAGAAAAAGAAGAACTGGCAATACAGGGTCAGAAGGAAAGCAAACAGCCACAAGCAGCAGGAGAGATCTCGCTTATTGAAGAAGATTTATTGCAACTTTTTGGTACTGTTCAACCTTTGGAAGTAGCAGAAAAAAAACAAGAACCAAAAGACCAAAGGCAGACCTGTGCAGCAGCAAAGCGAAAAGAACAAGATTTAAAGGTACAGCAAACCCAAATGAAAGCTCAAGAAGTTACAAAAACAGAAGCAGTGGGGGGGGGGGCAAGGCCAAAGAGAAAGGTACAGGAGGATCTTCAGCTGGCCCTTTTAAAGCTTCAAGGCGCCAAGAATGGCAACTAAATTTTTGACTTGGAATGTCAATGGTTTAAATTCACCACAAAAGAGAAAGAAAATATTTCATTATCTGAAACAGTTTAAAAACGATGTAATTTGTCTGCAAGAGACACATATTAGAGTGACAGATCAAAAATACTTGATAAATTCAAGATTGGGGACACATTTTGTTGCATCTGCCCCAGAGAAGAAAAATGGTATAGTTATATACCTAAAGACAGACTTAACAGCCAAATTAATTGAGGCAGATGCTCAAGGAAGATATATTGCAATTGAATTTCTAATAGAAGAGAAGAAAACACTTTTAATTGGAGTATATGCTCCCAATCAACAGCAAGAAAAATTCTATAAGTTTTTGCATACCAAAATAACACAATGGGATTATAAATCGTGTATATTAATGGGTGATTGGAATAGAGTATTGGACACCCAAAAGGATAAAAAAGGATTACTTCAAAATATCCAAAAACATGCAAGATTGCCCAAATCTTTTTTTGATATGATGGATGATATGGAGTTGAGAGATATCTGGCGGGAACGAAATCCGGAAGAAAAGGATTTAACTTTTTTCTCTGACAGACATCAATCCTTTTCCAGGATTGATTTCATATTGATTACTAATGATTTCTTTTCTAGGGTAAAGAAGATGAAGATATGTTCAAGAATTTTATCTGATCATAGTCCGGTGTGGATGGAATTAGAGCAGGAAAAGGGAGCTAGAAGGTCTTGGAGACTAAAGGAAAATTTGTTTAGATATGAGGAAAATGTGAAAGAATGTAAAAAACAAATGAAAGAATTCTTTGTTATGAATATGCACAAGGGTACACCTATGGAAATGGTTTGGGATGCAAGTAAAGCATATATGAGAGAAACCTTAATATATTTGAATAATAAATATACACATAGACAAGAAAAGAAACGGAGGGATTTAGAAGAGGAAATAAAAAAGAAAGAGCAGGCACTTATACTGAATCCAACAGATAGGAAAATAAAGGAAACAATAAATTTGTTGCGAGGGCAGTTTAATATGTTGATGGCAGACCAAGTGGCAACTAATTTACAATATGCTAAACATGATACTTTTTGTAATGCAAATAAACCAGGTAGATGGTTAGCCTACTTGTTAAGGAAAAAACAAAAGCTACGTACTATAGAGAAAATAGAATACAAAGGCAAAGAGGTATATCAACAAAATATGATTAAAAAAGCTTTTTTAGAATTCTGTACAAAGTTATATGCTAGTGATACAATTCAAGGTAAAGACATAGACAGATATTTACAGGAGGAGAATATTCCTGTAATTACACCAGAGCAAAGGGAAGGATTGAACCAACCAATAACTTCGGAGGAAATAATCTTAGCAATTAAACAGTTGAAGGGGGGTAAAGCTCCAGGCACAGATGGACTGACAGCTGTTTATTATAAAAATTTGCAGTTAGAAATGGTAGAACCGCTTAAGGAACTATTTCGTAAGATTCAAGCCGGAGGAGATGTACCCCCTTCTTGGAGAACAGCTTTTATTTCATTGATTCCAAAGGAGGACCAAGATCACAGTCAACCTAAGAATTATAGGCCAATATCGCTTTTAAATACTGATTATAAGATTTTTGCTAAAATATTAGCAAGTAGGTTAATGGTAATTATGCAACAAGTGATTCATAATGACCAATCTGGATTTATGCATATAAAAAGATTATATAATATATTGGTAGAAATAGACTCAGAAACGGAATTAGTTAAGGATTGTATGATAAAATGGGCACAAAACATTCAGGAACCAATAATGATGGAAACTTGGGAAAAAATATTGGTTAGAAATGTGACATTTACACAAGCACAAAATTTAAGAGAAAATTTTTATAAAATGTTCTACAGATGGCATTTAGATCCTAAAAAGTTGGCTTGTATGTATCCGAATTTGCAATCTAAGTGTTGGAGATGTGACTGTGATGATGCTACTTATTATCACATATGGTGGACTTGTAAAAAAGTTAAAGCATTTTGGATAAAAATATGTTGGATTATCCAAAATATTCTTAAAAAGAAGATAAAGTTTACTCCACAATTGTTTTTGTTGGGTATAATCACATATTGTATGGTTATAGAGACTAAATTGATTTTAAATTTAATAACTGCAGCTAGACTTTTGGTGGCGCAATATTGGAAGAAGGAAGAATTGCCTACTATTGAAGAATGGACATTAAAAGTGACGAATTTGGCAGAAATGGCGAAAATTTCTGCATATTTGAAAGATCATTCACAAGAAAGATATATATCAGAATGGAGAAGATGGATTGATTATATTCAAAACAAATATCGGACTAAAAAGTATCAAATAGTTTATGAATGAATAGAAAAGTTAAGAGTATGTTAAGTAAAAGGCGAGTTAAAGTGTCGAGGGGGGGATAGGAATCTGTAGTTAGTTAGCTTAGCTTAGCTTAGCATATGATTGTTAATTGTTTTACCCTTTATTTTGTTCTGGGAAGTTTGGGGGGGGTGGGGGGGGAAGGAATGGCGGGGGGGAAGGGGAAATATTTGAATTTTTTTTTCTTTTTTGTAAAACTTTTCAATAAAAAAAAAGGGGGGAAAGGGAAAAATTAGGCCAGGCCAGCCTGATGGAATAAAAAGGTCTTGAGTGCACGGAAGGTGCGTAGATCCAGGATCCTCCGTATCTCCGGGGGGAGCTCATTCCAGATAGTAGGTGCCCTCACAGAGAAGGCTCTCCCCCTGGGGGCCGCCTATCAACAATGTTTGGCCAACGGCACCCGGAGGAGCCCCTCTCTATGAGAGCATACCAGCCGGTGGGAGGCTACTGGTGGCAGCAGGCGGTCCCGTAGATAACCAGGTCCTAAGCCATGGAGCACTCTAAAGGTGGTAACCAAGACCTTGAAGTGCACACGGAAGACCACCGGGAGCCAGTACAGCTCGCGCAGGAGAGGTGTTACATGGGAACGCCATGTCGCTCCCATAACCACCCGCGCGGCCGCACTCTGCGCCAGTTGGAGCCTCCGGGTGCTCCTCAAGGGGAGTCCCATGTAGAGAGAGTTGCAGTAGTCCAGGCGGGAAGTGACGAGGGCAGGAGTGACTGTGCGTAAGGAGTCCCGATCCAGAAAGTGACGCAACTGGCGAATCAGGCGAACCTATCAAAAGCCGCTGAGAGATCTAATAGGACCAGGACAGAGGAGCAACCTCTGTCCCGAGCCCTCCAGAGATCATCAACCAACGCGACCAATGCCGTTTCCGTGCTATACCCAGGCCTGAAGCCCGACTGGAACGGATCCAGATAATCCGCTTCATCCAGGTGCTGAGGAAGCTGTCGTGCCACCACACTCTCAGCAACCTTCGCCACAAAGTGAAGGTTGGAGACCGGACGATAATTAGACAACACTGCCGGGTCCAGGGAAGGCTTCTTGAGGAGACGCCTCACCGCCGCTTCTTTCAAGGCGGCGGGGAAGTCACCCTCACTCAATAAAGCATTTATAATCCCCTAAAGCCAGCCTCGTGTCACCTCCCGAGAAGCCAGCACTAACCAGGAGGGACACGGGTCCAACAAACATATGGTTGCGTTCAGTCTACCCAGAATCCTGTCCACGTCATCAGGAGTCACAGGATCAAACTCATCCCAGATAACATTCTCAAGACCTGCCTCAGTCATCCTCCCTGAAACTACCCAGTCGGAGTCCAGACCTTCCCGAATCTGAGTGATTTTGTCATGCAGATACTGTACAAAGTCCTCGGCTCTACCCTCCAAAGGGTCCTCCTGCACTCCCTGGTGGAGCAAGGAGCGGGTCACCCTAAACAGGGCGGCCGGGCGGTTATCTGATGACGCAATAAGAGCAGCAAAATAATTACACTTTGCTGCTTTTATCGCCACTAGGTAATTCTTAATATGAGATCTTACCAGTGTCCGGTGAGATTCAGAAAGACTGGCCCTCCAACTACTCTCTAGGCGTCTTTTCCGGCGCTTCAGCTCCCTTAGCTCCTCAGTGAACCAAGGAGCCAGATGAGATTGGCGCCGGGTCAGAGACCGCAAAGGCACGACCTAATCCAGAGCTCCAGCGGCCGCCCTGTCCCAGGCGGCCACTAGGTCTCCAGTCGAGGCATGAGCCAGAGCCTCAGGGAATGGCCCAAGCTCCATCTGGAACCTGTCAGGCTCCATCAGGCGCCTGGGGCGGAACCATTTTACCGGCTCCGCCTCCCTGCGGCGAGGTGCAGCGGTTCGAAGGTCAAGGCGAAGGAGAGAGTGATCTGACCATGACAAGGGCTCGGTGACTATATCCCCTATCTCAAGATCACTCAACCACTGTCCAGAGACAAAAACCAGGTCCAGCGTGTTTCCCCCCGTGTGGGTAGGGCCATGAATTAGCTGGGTCAGGTCCATAGCTGTCATGGAAGCCATGAACTCCCGAGCCACCTCAGACGTCTCACCCACGGACAGCAGGTTGAAATCCCCCATGACCATAAGTCTAGGGGTGTCAACCGCCACCGCTGCGATAACGTTGAGTAGCTCGGGCAGGGCTGCTGCCACGTGGCAGGGAGCCAGGTACATGATCAGCAAACCCATCTGTACCCCATGACCCCACTTCACAAGGAGGGACTCACAGCTGGCCGTCTGAGGAATGGTGGCCTCCCTCAGTCTAAGACCTTCTTTAATAATAACTGCTACCCCCCGCCCCTCCCCTGTGACCTCGGCTGATGGAATGCATGGAAACCTGGTGGGCACATTTCAACGAGGGGAACCGCCCCCTCCTGGCCCAACTAGGTCTCTGTAATACCTGCCAGGTCTGCTCCCCCCTCCTGAACAAGATCACAAATGAGGGGGGCCTTATTTACTACAGACCTGGCATTGCACAACATCAGCCGAATGTTACTACCATTGCACCAGCTCAGCAGTCATGTGGATTGTGATTTGAGCGCTTGACAACTGGTTCACATTAACAGCTGGTTGCAGCACTCTGAGGTTACATGGTTGTGACTTGCACCCTTCCCAACCGGTTTCTGTGTCAGATTTGGAAGCCATATTAACACCGGAAGCTTCCACGCTGCCAACTTCTTGTGCTTGGGAAATTAGGAGGGGGGATTTAGTAGAGGGAATGTAGTTCAGACATAATAGCATTCTTCTTTTTGGTCAAGGTCATGGTATTCCTGCATCTGGAGGAGGAGTGGTTGAAGTGGTGTCTCAAGTTGGGACAGACGGTGATTGGACCATGTGATGGACTGATGGGTGCAGGGGCTGGATTTGGTTTTTTGATTTACTGAGGGAAAACTCGGAACTCTCAGATTTGGGTTTTCCCAGATGTGCTAGAATACCTACTCTAATAAATGGGAACTTTGACAAAATGCCTGTCTTGGAGTTTTTAATTGGAGTTGGGTTCTTCTGGAACGTTGACATTCTGACAGGCAACATCAATTGAGGAAACTGGATTCACTTAACAAACATGTGTTTCTCTTAACAACCATGGTAAAAAAAAAGTCATAAAATTGGGTCCGGTCATGTGATAACTCATTTAATGACAGCACTGAGTTATGATAGAAATTCCAGTCTTAATTGTGGCCATAAGTTGAGGACTACCTGTATTCAAAGTCAGAAGATGAACTGGCGAGCTCATGTATTAAAATAATATTGTTTGCTTAACTGCCTAACTTGAAATTGTATTAAACTGTAACATGAAAGCTAAGCATCTCAGTCAATTCTTTGGTCTTAGATGTTATGAAAATCCTACAGTTTATGTTCAGAGATTCTGAGACGAATACATCATTAATACCATAAGGACGGAAATATGAGGGGTGTATTATGGGAAGCAGTGTACATACAGTAAAGTAATAGAATAATACATGACAAGAGTAAGTTGATACGATTTTTAAAAATGCAAAACTTCCTCAGCTTTCTGCTACAATGTCAGGGCTGCCTCTACTCAATACCTAGGAAAGAAAAACCCTTCACTCCATAGGATCAGAGAAAAGGTACTTTTACTACGAACGAGATGATTACAGCTAAGTCAGGCAAGATCTGGAGAAAAACCATGTGAAGCAACAAATTGAAATGAACACTACAGCCCACCCCACCCCCCTTGTAGCTAGGCAACCAAAGTTCAATCATCGGCTAGAAGATGTTTTGGGAAAGTCTCCGAGTTAGGTACATCGTCTCTCCCTTCTGCATTCCTAAGCCAGATGAAATGACCTTGAAGAGATAAGCAAAGTCCAAGTCGGCGGCCATTGCAACTGGACTTTCTGGTTTTTCTTTAAAGACGTTTCGCTTCTCATCCAAGAAGCTTCTTCAGCTCTGACTGGATGGTGGAGAATGGAAGGATTTATACTCCTTGCAAACAGCTGGTCATTTGCATTCTTTTTGCGAGTCGTTAAGGTCACCTGATTATCTGTGTTGTCAGGGTCACCTGAGTGGTGCAAATGGGTGTGCAGCCGTCTTGGAACTGTTGAAAGGAGTGTGTTGTAGATTGGAGATAGATGATGTCATATCCCTCCCCCTCTGTTGAGAGAGGCCTGTTCAGTTTTGACATAGATGGCCTCTTTGACCCCTCTTTCAAACCAGCGGTCCTCTCTGTCCAAAATGTGGACTTTGCTGTCTTCAAAAGAGTGGCCTTTGTCTTTTAAATGTAGATGAACTGCTGAATCTTGTCCTGATGGGTTTGTTCTCCTATGTTGTGCCATGCGTTAATGAAGTGGTTGTTTTGTTTCCCCAATGTACAGATCTGCACATGGCTCACTGCATTGTACTGCATATACCATGTTGCTCAGTTTGTGTCTGGGTGTTTTATCCTTGGGGTGGACAAGCTTCTGCCTTAGTGTATTCTTGGGTTTGAGGTGTGATATTCCTGCAGTGTATGGAATGACAACGTTTCTTCGTTTATTGTTCTCTGTTATGGAGGAGCCCCTGTAAGGTCTTTTTTGAGATTTGATGAAAGCTTACTTGGATAGCGACACGTTCTGAGGACTTCCTTGATATGTTTTAGTTATTTTTCTTTCCCATCTTTGCTATTAGGCAGGCCTTCAGCTCGGTGGTGTAGGGTTCTCATGACTCCCATTTTGTGCTCCAGTGGGTGGTGGGAATCAAAATGTAAATATTGATCTGTGTGTGGGGGTTTCTGTAAACTTCAAAGTTAAGGCTTCTGTCTTCCTTAGTGTGTACTGTACAGTCCAGGAAGGGGAGACTATTTTCCTTAACATCTTCCTTTGTGAATTTGATGCATCTGGCCACGGAGTTGATATGTTTGGTGAACGCTTCAAATTCCTGTGTTTTGATCTTGACCCAAGTATCGTCCATATACCTATACCAGTGAGTGGGTAGAATTCCTGTGAAGGAGTCTAGGGCTTTGGTTTCTACCTCTTCCATGTAGAGATTGGCCACAATAGAGGACACAGGTGAACCCATGGCGCAGCCGTGTTTTTATCTGTAGAAACCATCATTGTATTTAAAATAGGTAGTGGTCAAGCAGAGGTCCAGCATGGCACATATGTGTTCTGGGCTGAGGTTGGTTCTGTCACCAACACTTCTGTCACCAACAACATCAGCACTTTGTGCTGTCTTGTAGCAGTCTTTTTTTCACTACCATGACAGCTTTGGTAGTTGGAATGCAGATGACGAGGGAAGTCACATCATAGGAAACCATGGTCTCATCTGGGTCCAGTTTTAGTTTTCAAACTTTGCTAGTGAAGTCCTGTGAAGTGTTGATGTGATGGGTGGTGTTGCCAACTAGAAGAACTAATAAGGTGGTTAGATGTTTTGCAATGTTGTAGTTGACAGAGTTGATGCTGCTGACAATTGGTCTGAGTGGAGCTCCCTCTTTGTGGATTTTGGGGAGTCCACATATGCATGGGGTGGCTTCCCCAGGGTAAAGACGCTAATATTGTGGCTTGTGATGGCATTGTCCTTCAGTAGGTGTTAAAAGAAATCAGTGACCTTTTTCTTGTAACTGCTGATGGGGTCTCTCTTCAGAGTCTCATATGTAGCAGCGTCCTTCAGAAGTTTGTTCATCTTGGCCTTGTAGTCATCTGTGTTTAGGATGACTATGCATCTTCCTTTATCAGCTGGCAGGATGGTGATGTTTGGGTCTCTTCCTAGGGATGTCACTGCTCTCCTTTCTTGAATTGTGAAGTTGGAAGGGGGTGTTTTGGCACTGGCGAGGGTTGCAGATACCTTCATCCTTAATTGTTCTGGTTCTGGTTCTGCCAGTTTATTGTTCCTGATGGCTGACTTTGTGGCTGTAAGGAGATCTACAATTGGTAGCTGTTCTGGTGTTACTGCAAAATTCAGTCCTTTGGCCAAAACATTATTTTCTGTTTGGGTAAGCTCTGTGTCAGACAGATTTCTCACCCATTGGTCAGTTTTTTGAGACATGTCACTGTCCATCTGGGTTGGTTTTTCTGTTCTCTGTGTTTTTGAAACAAACCCTCTTTGAAAGAGGGGTCAAAGAGCCCATCTATGTCAAAACTGAACAGCCCTTAATGACTTGCTAAAAGAATGTAAATGACCAGCTGTCTGCAAGGAGTATAAATCCTTCCATTCCCTGCCATCCAGTCAGAGCTGAAGAAGCCTCTTGGATGAGAAGTGAAACATCTTCAAAGAAAAACCAGAAAGTCCAGTTGCCTCTTGAAAAAACACCTTTGGGACAACCATGACCTGGATAACTGAGAATCTCCATAGATACTCTTTGGAATACCCACAGTCAAATATCCTGGAGCCAGCTGATAATATGGGAATTCACCACATCCAATTTTAAAATGCAACCACAACCCAAATAACAAGACTGTGAGGTCTTTGGTGCTCTCCAAGCTTGGTTGTTTTTTTGCAGCCATTTCATTACCAAACTAGGTAACCTCATCAGTACTAGAAGGGAGTGGGGTTTGCTCTCATTTTATAAACTAGTGGTTTGCCCTGTCAGTGTTGGTGGGAGTGTTCTTGGTGGTTCCTTGATTAGGCTCTTATTTACTGTTAGCTTGTTTGTCTGAGTTGTTGGTTCCTTCACTGGGGTATTGTTTGCTTCTTGATTGCTGTTCAAGTGTTAATCTTGGCAATAATCTCTGCTAATCTGGCTGTTGATTACAGGTGAGGTGGTGTTTTGGTCATTTGGTTTCACTTTGGGCTTTTTTTTAAAAAAATATTTTTATTATACAGTTTTCTTCATTTTACATCACAGTTACAAACTTTGCAACAGTGATATACCGGTATACATCCACATTTTTTTTCTTTTACATATCTTTTACAAATTTCCAAGATGGCGCCGCTGATTGCTGCCTCAGTGAAATGCTCTCTAATGGTTTTTTTTATTTTTTATTATTCTTTGCGATTCTCTACGGATTTCATACTCACGAGACCATCTGCTAAGAAGTAAGCAATGTTTCTTTAAGGAGCAGCTTTCTCCCCCACCCCCGTCTTTACAAACACAGAAGAGATTCTAACACAGGAAGAAGCAAATTACCTGGAGTTATGGATTACCAAAAGCAAACACAGGAGAGCCCGTAAAAGAGTGGGGAATTTTGAATAGACTAAGGAAGAGAGGGAACAAAAAAAATCCCGGTCCCTTCGATCTTCCTGATTAATTTACATTCACTTGCTAATAAGATGGATGAAATACTCCTTTTAAACAGATGCAATCCTGATTTCTGTGAATTCTGCTCATTCAGAGCCTGTTCATTCCCAATCTGTTCATTCACAGAGGAGTCCCAAATGATTGTAAAGAGTCCAACAGAAATCTGCCACAGTTCTTCGGGATAATGGTGATAAACACCCTTTATCTCCCTTGACATGCTGCCAAGACCTAATTGACAATTAACTTTGCAAAGCCACACGGAACACAGGGTCAACACAGAGCTGCAGTCTTGAAACTGGCCAGCACGAACAACAGTTGCTTCCTGCAAAGGGCTCACGTTCCTCTGCCTCGCTGGAGGCTCCGGAGTCCGTACATAACTCCCAGATGGCCCTGGCCCTATCTCTGCCTCCAATGGAGAGCCCTCGTCCGAGCCTTCCCCAGACTCCAGGACTGGCCATTGTTCCTCCCCAGCCTCCTCACTGTCCGACTCTGCTGCCAGCTCTGCAGGCCGCCGGCAGACCACAACACAAGCCTCCTGCAACTGACCCCATCTCAGACACACCAACAACAGCCAAACCTCCTACAACTGACCCCATCCTATTGGGTTCACAGCCCCTGGTGATCACAGAAAAGGAAGTGCAAGATCTATTTCACAGACAAAAGCCAGGAAAAGCACCAGGTCCAGGCAAGATAACTCCTTCTTGCTTAAAAGTCTGTGCTGACCAATTGGCCCCCATCTTCACCTGGATCTTCAATAAATCACTAGAAATGTGCCATGTTCCTTCTTGCTTCAAACGCTCCACTATCATCTCAGTGCCGAAGAAGCCCTCCATCTAGGAACTGAATGACTACGGACCAGTTGTTCTAACATCTGTAGTTATGAAAATCTTTGAAAGGCTAGTGCTGTCCCACTTGAAAACCATCACGGATCCGCTGTTAGACACCCTGCAATTTGCATACTGAGCAAATAGATCAACAGATGATGCTATTAATATGGCTTTGCACTACATCCTACAACATCTTGAATCTCCAAAGACCTACGCAAGGGTCCTCTTTGTAGACTTTAGTTCAGCATTCAATACCATCATACCAGACATTCTTCTAACTAAACTAAATCAGCTAGCAGTACCTGAACACACTTGTAAGAGGATCACAAGCTTCCTAACAGACAGGAAGCAGCAGGTGAAGCTAAGCAAAATCACATCAGATACCTGTACAATTAGCACAGGGCCCCCCCAAGGCTGTGTGCTCTCCCCACTTCTCTCTATCTACCAATGACTGCATCTCAAACGATCCATCTGTTAAACTACTGAAGTTCGCAGAAGATAAAACAGTGATCGGTCTCATTTGAGACAATGATGAATCTGCATACAAATGAGAAGTTGAACAACTAGCCTCGTGGTGCGACCAGAACAATCTGGAACTGAACACACTCAAAACCATAGAAATGGTGGTGGACTTTAGGAGAAACCCTCCCATAGTGTTGTGGCTCCGACCCCCGAGCTCATCGTATCGGAGGAAGAAGGCTCCGAACATGAAGGAGAGGAGCCGGCCAGGCCTCCCTCTCCAGGCCCCTCCTCTCTGGCAATTCCTCAGGTGTCGGCCGAAGGAGAGGAGATTGGCCAGGAGCCAGGTGTCTCCAATCAGAGTGCGGACAAGGGAGACAAATTGTGGCTGGATCCACGCCAGCATCGGCGTGATAAACGTTCACAGCAGATGAGGAGGCGTGCCAGGGATTAAGCTGAGTCACTGGACCACACCCCACAGGCTATAAAAGGGAGTGGGGTGGCCAGTCGGATTCTGTGACGGACAAAGTTAAGTTCTGCAAGTCCCTTTGTTGCAAATCTGCTGAAGGCTTTTGAACTGGACTGTTTTCTCCCAACCGGTGTGTATTGTATCTGTTATCTGGTGGAGGAACACCCCCCTCCTTGTTATAGTAAATCACTTGGCAGCTGGTTCTCGTGTTGCTGCCAAGTCTCCGATAACGGACCTGGTTTGTTTGTGCCAATTCTTTAACCCACGGCTGTCTGCGTGTGTGTTTGTGCGTGTGGGAGACGGGGACAGAACACATAGTACCACCTCTTACAATACTAGACAACACAGTATCAACAGTAGAGACCTTCAAATTTCTAGGTTCTATCATATCTCAAGACCTAAACTGAAAACCTAACATCAAAAACATCATCAAAAAAGCACAACAAAGAATGTTCTTTCTGCGCCAACTCAGGAAACTCAAACTGCCCAAGGAGCTGCTGATACAGTTCTACAGAGGAACTATTGAGTCTGTCATCCGCACTTCTATAACTGTCTGATTTGGTTCTGCAACCCAACAAGACAGACACAGACTTCAGAGGATAATTAGAACTGCAGAAAAAACAATTACTACCAACCTGCCTTCCATTGAGGACCTGTATACTGCACAAGTCAAAAAGAGGGCTGTGAAAATATTTACAGACCCCTCGCATCCTGGACATAAATTGTTTCAACTCCTACCTACAAAACAACACTATAGAGTACTGCACACCAAGACAACTAGATACAAGAAAAGTTTTTCCCCAAACGCCATCACTCTGCTAAACAAATAATTCCCTCAACACTGTCAAACTATTCACATTATGTTTTATTGTATCCATTTTCACTTTAGCATCTTTTTTGTGTGGACATTTCTGAGGTTCTTTTCCAAATCTCTTATAGTCATCTTCCAATATTTTATATGTTTGTCTTTTATTAACATTGATATTGTTTCCTAGTATGATTTCATTGCTTATTGTGCTGCATGACTGTCACTGGGTATTGTGCCCTGTGATTCTTGACGAATGTATCTTGTTTTTTTATGTACACTCAGAGCATATGCACCAAAGACAAATTCCTTGTGTGTCCAATCACACTTGGCCAATAAAGAATTCAATGCAATTCAATTCAATTCAATTCTTATTCTAATTCTATCTCTTAATACGCAATATTGTATTCGTAGCTATTGTTTCCATATTTCTAACACAAATCTCTATATAATTATCATTCTATGTATTTTATTTTACATTTTACATTTTTATAACATCCTACCTTAATATTATTTACAATAAATATTCTATCATTGTACTTATATTTATTTCTAAATTCTAGTCTGTTGATCGTCTTTCATTGTTACTTTTCTAATCTTTGCATCTACTCTCCAACCAATTGTACCATACGTCCCAAATTAGATAGTGTTCTGTTTCCCCTTTATCTTTAATTTCCATTGTCAACCTATCCACCTCAGCACAGTCTAATATTTTCTTTATTACTATTTCCTCAGAGGGTATATTTCCATTTTTCCAATTTTGAGCATATACAATTCTAGCCACTGTTATTACATGTAACATTAAGTATTGGCTTTTTTATTATATTTCCCTGTCAATATGCCTAATAGAAATAGCTCTAGTTTTAAATCTATTTGCTGTTTTATCATATCCTCTAACCACTTTTTTGTCTTTATCCAGTACTTTTTTGCCGAAGGACAGGTCCACCACATATGATAGTATGTTCCCCGTGTCTGTTTACATTTCCAACACTCTGGTGACCTGTATGGGAACATTTTTGCTAGTCTGGCTGGCGGTAGGTGCCTTCTATAGAACATTTTATATAAGTTTTCTCTATATGCTGCTGACATTGTCAATTTATAATTTCTTTCCCATAGCTTTTCCCAACTGTCTAATTCTATGGTGTAGCCGAACTTTTTTGCCCAGGTTATCATATTTTCCTTTACCGTTTCTTCTTCCATTTTAAACCTCAATAAGTAGTTGTAATTTTTTTAAATCAATTTTTCATCTCTCCCCTTTAATATTCTATTCAATTCTTGTGCTTCACTATAAAACCCAGTTTTCTGCATCTTTCTTATACCTCGTCTGAATTTGCATATAGGGCCACCAGTCCAAACCAATTCCCTGATTTTTCAATTCCTGTTTCATTTTTAGTTTCCCTTGCTCATTTAATATATCTTGAAATTTTATCCAGATCTAACACATTCGGGTATATTAATGCTTCCGTTGTTCATAACCAGACCGGTATTTTACTATAATGGTTCTGTTTGATTTTTTCCCATATTAATAACAGAACATTTCTAACTTGGTGTCTGTCAGCCTCCACCTTTACTGCTTTGGCTGCCATAGTAACGGGAGGGGGGAGAGCTAGGGACCATGGGGCTAGGGAAGGAAGCTGGAGGAGAGAATCGAAAGTCAAGAAGAAACGAAACTATATCTTTGAAGGGGGGGTCGGGCAACTGTCGTGACATTCCTGATTGATGACGCTGCCAGACGTGCTTCCACCTGACCCCTGAGAGACCTTTGGATTGGATGATTTACGATGAACAGTGGGAGGGGATGCTTTGTATATGCACTTTTCACGCCTATTGCCTTTAGTTCCAGCTTTCCTTGGTTGTGTGCACTTCATTTTCTAGTAAAAGTACCTTTCTCTATAAACAATGGAGTCTGGGTCTTTCTTTCCTGGACTTTGAAGGAAGCACACCTGACATTAAGCTGGAACTCACTCCAGCCATCCCGGATAAACACTGAGGGGGCTGAAACCAAATTATGTCTGACCAGGAGGGTGAAGAAGAACAGATGGGAGTGTTTGGCTCTACCATGACCTCACTTCAAGCAGAAAAGGAGGTGGCAGAATGGTTAGAAAAAGTTCAGCTGAGAGAGGAACCTGAGGAAGCTCGGTGGTCCAGAGGAGTAGGAATATTGCCAGACCTGGGAAGGACCCCCCCGGGAGTAACCAGCTCCAGACCCCGTAAAGGAGAGGCAGTGTGGCTGCAAGAGCAAAAGGAAAGCCTCATGATGGAGCAAGCTTTACAACTCCTCCATGATGTTGAAGAGAGCCGGAAAGGCCGTGAGTCTTATGGGTTCCCTGTGGGGAAGGGAGGAGACTACCCCAGGAGGGATCCAGAAGAGGCAGCCTGTGGAGGAGAAGAGGAAGAAAGGGAAGAAACATCTCAGGCCTCGGGAGCCCAAATGAGGGATGCAGCAGCCCAGGGACCCCTAGCCTTGTAGGCCCCACCCCGCAGGCGCAAAAACCCAAAATTTCCCCCCTAACCAGAAAATATAATGGGAATCCGAAGACCTTGGGGCTCTTCCTGACCCAAGTATGGAACCACATGCAGGACTGGGGGGAGGACTACCCATCAGATGCAGCATGAGTGAGATGCGTCACTAACGTCTTAGAAGGGGTAGCAGCTGACTGGATGGTAGTCCTCCACAATAATAACTCCCCCCTGCTGAGAAATTACAACCAGTTTATGGGGGCCCTGAGGAGGCGGTTCGAAGACCATCTAGCTGAGCGGAAGGCGAGACTCAGAATGAAGGGTATCGAGCAGGGCCGGAGATCAGTGGCAGAATACACCCAAGAGTTTCGCGAGCTGGCACCGTACATGACAGGGTGGTCAGAAACAGCCCTACTGGAGAGTTTCAAGGATGGGCTGAATGAGGAAATATATAAAGACTGCAGAGTCCGAGGGGTCCCTGATGACATGCAGAGTTGGTATGTAGTAGCTGAGGATGTGGAGATCAAGCTGGCCCAAAGCCGACTCCGAGGAGGCCGCACGCGAGACATGTCATCTTCCTTCTACCGCAAAGGAGTGCCCAAGACAGCCGGGGGGAGAGCGGAATTCAAACCCAAATCGAAGCCCTTCACGTGTTTCAAATGTGGAAAGGAAGGCCATCGAGCCACTGAATGCTTCTCCAAGCCAGTGCCAAAATCTACCGGCTCGGAACCCAAGAAGGCTGACAAAGCACCCGTAAAAGCTCGTGCAACCACCCTGAAAGGAGAAATCGTTGAGTTCATTCCCCGAAACCAGGGTGAGTTGGGAACTCAAACCACCGTGGATGACAGCGGGACCGACTCCGACGATTCGGTGAGTCATACAGAGGACCCCATGCTCATCCCCATAGAAATAAGGGTGCCATCCACAGGGACACATGCACAGATATTAGCCCTATTAGACTCTGGGTGCACCAGGTGCATAATCAGCCCGAAGGTGGTGGAGAAAATGGGCCTGAGGCTAAAAACGTTAAAAAGACCCATTGCGTTCTGTCAGTTGGACGGATCGTTTGCAGGAGGGGGCCCAGCCAGCTTTATGACTGAACCCATTGAAATGCAGTTGGGGGATCACATAGAGACTCTCAGATTTATTGTAGCCCCTGACATGGAATGACCCCTCATACTTGGACTGCCCTGGCTCCGCAGATGGAACCCACAGGTGAACTGGAAGACGGGGGTCCTGCGTATTCGCACCGGAAAACCGAGATTAGAAAGGGAAGAAGCCCCCCTGGAGGATGGAATAAAACCCTAAAGGGCAGAAGTGGCAATCGGCCACATCGAAGGGGAGGAGAAGATTCCAAAGGAATACTGGGATCTCCATGAAGTTTTTAGTGAAAGGGCCTCAGATGTGCTACCTCCCCACAGAGCTACGGAATGTACCATTGAAATACTCCCTGGGGTGAAGCTCCCTAAGCCAAAAATCTACCCCGTGACCCCTCGAGAACTAGGGGAATTGTGAAACTTCATTGATAAAAACCTAGAGCGGGGGTTTATCCAACCAGCCAGACCAAGGGTGGCGGCGCCGGTATTGTTCCGGGAAAAGAAAGATGGCTCCTTTCGTTTGGTAGTGGATTATAGGAACCTCAACACCATTTGCGTGGAAAACGTTTACCCCCTGCCGCTCATGAAAGACATGCTAGCGCACTTAGGGAAGGGAAAAGTCTTCACCAAACTTGACTTACGAGAGGCATACTACAGAATGAGAATTAAAGAGGGGAACGAATGGAAAACAGCATTTAATTGCCCACTGGGATGCTTCCAATTTAGAGTGCTCCCTTTTGGATTACAGGGAGCCCCTGCTATGTTCATGCAATTGATTAATGAAGTACTGCATGAGCACCTATATAAGGGGGTGCTGGTCTACTTGGGTGACATTCTTATCTACTCTGAGAACATGGACGACCATGTGAAATTGGTGCGAACTGTCCTAAAAAAACTCAGGGCTGCTGAACTATATGCCAAACTTTCTAAGTGCGAGTTCCACCAAAGCCTTGGTAGTACAGTGGTCTAAAGCACCCTGTTATTAACACCAGCTGCCTGCAATTATTGCAGGTTCAAATCTCACCAGGCTCAAGGTTGACTCAGCCTTCCATCCTTTCTAAGGTAGGTAAATTGAGGACCCAGTTTGTGGGGGCAATAAGCTGACTTTGTATAAATATACAAAAGTATGAAGGCTATTGCTTAGCGCATTGTAAGCCGCCCTGAGTCACCGGAGAAGGGCGGCATATAAATCATTTTTTTTTTAAAAAAAAGCAAAATTGACTATCTTGGGTATCGTATATAGCATGAGGGAATAGAGATGGACCCTGGAAAGGTTTGGGCTGTATTGGAATGGGCCGCACCATGCACCCGCAAACAATTACAGAGTTTCCTGGGATTTGCTAACTTCTATAGACAGTTTATCCCCTCGTTTGCCAAAATCGCGCTGCCAATAACAAATCTTCTGAAAACAAAAGGTGAAGGAAAACCAAAGCCCTCACAGCCCCTTGAATGGACTATGGACTGTCAGGCGGCATTCGAAAAGTTGAAACGGCTGTTTGCTACTGAACCAGTCCTCAAACATCCAAACATGGAAGAACCTTTTGTAGTAGAGGCTGACGCAAGTGACGTGGCCGTGGGAGCAGTACTTCTACAAAATAACGCAGAAGGGAATTTACAACCCTGTGCTTACACGTCCCGTAAATTGTCAGAAACCAAAAGAAGATGGGCCATATGGGAAAAGGAAGCTTTTGCAGTGCGATGGGCGTTGTTAACGTGGAGACAATTCCTGGAAGGAGCAAAACATCTGTTTGAGGTTTGGACTGACCATAAAAACCTAGAGGCATTGAAAACACCGTGTAAATTGTCACCAAAACAAGTTAGTTGGGCCCAGCACTTCAACTGGTGTAATTTCACTCTACGCTACCTTCCTGGTGGAAAGAACTTCATCACTTTCCAGATTGCCTCAATACAACAGCACCAAGGTGGAAGTGGTTCGACCCATCATCCCTTTGACACAGCTAGCAGCACCGGTGACTACCAGGGCGCAGGCAAAGACTGATCCAGGCCTCTCGGGCGATTTACTTCAGAGACTATGAGAAGCCCTGAAAACTGACAAGTGGTTTCAAAACCACTCGAATGAATGCACCCTCCGTGATGGACTAGCTTGGATTGGGGCCAAGCTGTACGTTCCTGCCAGTTTAAGAGTAACAGTGTTGCAGTACGCTCATGACGCCAAGGCGGCGGGGCACTTTGGATTTGTTAAAACTTTACATCTTGTTAAAAGACAATTTTGGTGGCCTGCACTCAAAAAGGACATAGAGGCATATGTAGCTAGTTGTCCAGTGTGTGCCTCAGCTAAGAGACCTCCGGGAAAGCCACCTGGTTTACTTCAGGGTGTGGCAAGGCCGAATGCCCCTTGGAAAGAGATATCCATGGATTTTATTGTTGACCTACCAGACAGTGAGGGGTGCACGGTTATTTGGGCAGTAACAGATTTGTTTTCCAAACAAGTGCATTTCATCCCCTGTTCTAAAATCCCTTCAGCTAAAACCCTGGCAAAATTGTTTATTCGTCATGTTTACTGATTACATGGAGCTCCAAAACGCATAATCTCAGACAGAGGTGTGCAATTTACTTCCAACTTTTGGAAGGAGTTTTTAAAGTTAATAGGCTCCGCCCAGGGGTTAAGCTCCGCCCACCACCCTCAGACAAATGGGGCTTGTGAGAGAACCAATGCCATGTTAGAACAATACCTGAGATGTTACGTAAACTACCAGCAAGACAACTGGGTGGACCTATTGCCATTTGCGGAGGTGGCATATAACTCCATACATAGCAGCACCGGATTCACTCCCTGAATTACCACAGGATGACCCACAGAACCCCTCTTTGATTGAGTGGATTGAACAGCTACGGGGTACTTGGGCTGTAACCCGAAAAGCTTTAGATGACGCACACCAAGCACATAAAGCCCAAGCTGACAAAAAACGGTGCCTGGCACATGTGTACAAAGTGGGTGACAGGGTTTACCTTTCCACCAGATATCTACAGACTTCCCAGAAATCAAAAAAGCTCGGACCCAAGTATGTGGGTCCTTTCCCAATCACTAGACTTATTAACCCAGTCACAGTTGAATTGGAATTGCCAAAAACTTTGAGACGAATCCACCCTGTGTTTCATGTTAGCTTGCTGAAACCAGAACACTCGTCCCCTTTGCGTCCGGACCAGGGTTCTCCTCTGGTCCCCATTCTGATAGAAGGGGAACAACATTTTGAGGTTAAAGAAATTTTGGACTCTAGAAAGCACCACGGTAAAGTGCAATACCTGGTGGCCTGGAAACATTTCCCATTATCTCAAACTGAATGGGTGAATAAACGTGATGTTCGGGCATCAAAGAAAGTGCAGTTGTTTCTCACCAAATATCCTGATAAGCCCTGATTTTAATGTTGTGTTATTTTCTCTTTCCCTGCTCAGGACTAACGTCTTTTCTGCAGAGGGGCCGAATGTCAGCCTCTGCCTTTACTGCTTTGGCTGCCATAGTAACGGGAGGGGGGAGAGCTAGGGACCATGGGGCTAGGGAAACAAGCTGGAGGAGAGAATCGAAAGTCAAGAAGAAACGAAACTATATCTTTGAAGGGGGGGGTGTCGGGCAACTGTCGTGGCATTCCTGATTGATGACGGTGCCAGACGTGCTTCCACCTGACCCCTGAGAGACCTTTGGATTGGATGATTTACGATGGACAGTGGGAGGGGATGGTTTGTATATGCACTTTTCGCGCCTATTGCCTTTAGTTCCAGCTTTCCTTGGTTGTGTTCACTTCATTTTCTAGTAAAAGTACCTTTCTCTATAAACAATGGAGTCTGGGTCTTTCTTTCCTGAACTTTGAAGGAAGCACACCTGACAGTGTCTTTGGAAATAGCTATGCGTTTTACTTTTTCCATCCCATATAAATGCGTGCCATCCCAGTTGTAGATCATGTCCTTCTATTGCCAAAATCCTTTTATTCTTTAGATTTATTCACTCCTTTATCCATGTGAGGGCTGAGGCTTGGTAGTACAGCTCCCAGTCTGGTAGCCCGAATCCTCCTTTGTTTCTATTATCCTGTAGCATTTTTAGTTTAATTTGTGGTTTTTTCCCTAGCCAGATAAAATTTGTTATTAGTTTGTTTAAATCTTCAAAGAATTTCTTCCCTAATTTTATTGGGATTACTTGGAATAGGAATAGAATTTTCGGTAAAATATTCATTTTAATTGTGGCTAGTCTTCCAATTAATGAGAGTTGTAATTTTTTCCATTTGTCCAAATCTATCTTTATTTGCTGTATTACTTTGTTATACAGTCATGGCCGTAAATGTTGGCAGCCCTGAATTTTTTCCAGAAAATGAAGTATTTCTCACAGAAAAGTATTGCAGTAACACATGTTTTGCTATACACATGTTTATTCCCTTTGTGTGTATAGGAACAAAACCAAAAAAGGGAGGGAAAAAAAGCAAATTGGACAAAAAGGAGCCTGAGTGGCATAGGAGGCTAATGCCTCCTACAAGGCAGTATTTAACATCCAGCTGCCTGCAATTACTGTAAGTTCGAATCTCACCAGGCTCAAGGTTGACTCAGCCTTCCATCCTTTCTAAGGTGGGTAAAATGAGGACCCGGTTTGTGGGGGCAATAAGCTGACTTTGTATAAAATATACAAAAGTATGAAGGCTATTGCTTAACGCCTTGTAAGCCGCCCTGAGTCTCCGGAGATGGGCAGCATATAAATAAGAATAAAAAAAATGTCACACAAAACTCCAAAAATAGGCTGGACAAAATCACTGGCACCCTTTCAAAATTGTGGATAAATAAGATTGTTTCAAGCATGTGATGCTCCTTTAAACTCACCTGGGGCAAGTAACAGGTGTGGGCAATATAAAACTCACACCTGAAAGCAGATAAAAAGGAGAGAAGTTCACTTAGTCTTTGCATGTCTGTGTGTGCCACACTAAGCATGGACAACAGAAAGAGGAGAAGAGAACTGTCTGAGGACTTGAGAACCAAAATTGTGGAAAAATATCACCAATCTCAAGGTTACAAGTCCATCTCCAGAGATCTAGATTTGCCTTTGTCCACAGTGTGCAACATTATCAAGAAGTTTGCAACCCATGGCACTGTAGCTAATCTCCCTGGGTGTGGACGAAAGAGACAAATTGATGAAAGGTGCCAACGCAGGATAGTCCGGATGGTGGATAAGCAGCCCCAAACAAGTTCCAAAGCAATTCGAGCTGTCCTGCAGGCTCAGGGAGCATCAGTGTCAGTGCGAACTATCCGTCAATATTTAAATGAAATGAAACGCTATGTCAGGAGACCCAGGAGGACCCCACTGCTGACACAGAGACATAAAAAAGCAAGACTACAGTTTGCCAACATGTACTTGAGTAAGCCAAAATTCTTCTGGGCAAACGTCTTGTGGACAGATGAGACCAAGATAGAGCTTTTTGGTAAAGCACATCATTCTACTGTTTACCGCAAACAGAATGAGGCCTACAAAGAAAAGATCACAGTACCTACAGTGAAATATGGTGGAGGTTCACTGATCTTTTGGGGTTGTTTTGCTACCTCTGGCACTGGGTGCCTTGAATGTGTGCAAGGCATCATGAAATCTGAGGATTACCAATGGAGTTTGGGTTGCACTGTAGAGCCCAGTGTCAGAAAGCTGGGTTTGCGTCGGAGATCTTGGGTCTTCCAGCAGGACAATGACCCCAAACATACGTCAAAAAGCACCCAGAAATGGATGGCAATAAAGTGCTGGAGAGTTCTGAAGTGGCCAGCAATGAGTCCAGATCTCAATCCCATTGAACACCTGTGGAGAGATCTTAAAATTGCTGTTGGGAAGAGGCGCCCTTCCAATAAGAGAGACCTGGAGCAGTTTGCAAAGGAAGAGTGGTCCAAAATTCCGGGTGAGAGGTGTAAGAAGCTTATTGATGGTTATCGGAAGCGACTGATTTCAGTTATTTATTCCAAAGGGTGTGCAACCAAATATTAAGTAAAGGGTGCCAATGGGTCCAGCCCATTTATGGAGTTTTGTGTGACATTATGTCCAATTTGCTTTTTTTCCTCCCTTTTTTGGTTTTGTTCCAATACACACAAAGGGAATAAACATGCATATAGCAAAACATGTGTTACTGCAATACTTTTCTGTGAGAAATACTTCATTTTCTGGAAAAAATTCAGGGGTGCCAACATTTATGGCCATGACTGTAGTTGTCTTCTTTTATCTATGTACACCTTGCTGTTACCCAAATTCCCAAATATTTAACTTTCTTGGTCACCTGCATGTCCATCTTTCCTTCCAGCTCATTATCCTGCTTATTTGTAAGGTTTGGGATGCGGGACCGACCATCTGGTTCCACCCCAGGCGCCTGATGGACCCAGAGAGATTCCAGACAGAGCTTGGGACAATACCTCTCTCTCTCTCCCACGCCCTAGTCGAGGCTCTGGTGGATGCCTGGGAAAAGGCAGCCTCCGGGGCACTCGACCGTGTCGTGCCTTTGCGGCCTCTGACTTGACGCAGATCCCGGTTGGCTCCTTGGTTCACGGAGGAGCTCCGGGAGATGAAGCGCTGTAGGAGAGGCCTAGAGAGCGTTTGGAGAGCCAGTCGTTCCGAATCTGACCGTTCCCAGCTGAGATCGTTCAAACGATCTTATCTGGTGGTGATGGAGGCGGCGAAGCGGGCATACTTCTCCGCCCTCATCGCGTCCGCAGATAATCGCCTGGCCGCTCTGTTCAGGGTGTCCCACTCCCTCCTGAATCGGAGGGCAGGGGAGGATCCTTTGCAAGGATGCGCCGAGGAGTTTAGTCAGCATCTGCTGGATAAGATCGCTCAGATTCGGGACGGTCTGGACTCTGACTGGGCAGGGTCTGACGGTGAGGAGGCAGCTGGTCTTGGGATTTGGGAGGAGTTCAATCCTGTCACCCCTGAGGAAGTGGACAGGATTATGGGAAGACTGAGTGCCACCACGTGTGTACTGGACCTGTGTCCCTCCTGGCTTGCTTATGCGGCTCAAGAGGTGACACGGAATTGGATCCAGGCAGTAATAATGGCATCCTTGGATGAGGGGATCTTCCCTGCCGCCTTGAAGGAGGCGGTGGTGAGACCCCTCCTCAAGAAACCTGCCTTGGATCCAACCATACTGGATAACTTTCGTCCGGTCTCCAACCTTCGCTTTGTCGTGAAGGTTGTTGAGAGCGTGGTGGCACGGCAGCTCCCATTGGCCCTGGAGGATACAGACTACCTGGATCCGTACCAATTGGGTTTCAGGCCGGGGTACAGCACGGAGACGGCATTGGTCGTGCTGGTGGATGATCTTTGGAGGGCTCGGGACAGGGGATACTCCTCTGTTCTGGTCCTCTTGGATCTTTTGGCGGCTTTCGATACCATTGACCATGGTATCTTGCTGCAACGGCTTGAGGGGTTGGGAATGGGAGGCACTGTTCTACAGTGGTTCTCCTCCTATCTCTCGGGCCGTACACAAGTGGTGTTGGCAGGGGGACAGAGGTCGGCTATGAGGCCCCTCACTTGTGGGGTGCCCCAGGGGTCAGTCCTCTCACCTCTCCTGTTCAACATCTATATGAAGACGCTTGGGAAGATCATCCGTGGTTTTGGGGTGCGGTATCATCAGTACGCTGATGATACCCAGCTTTTTATATCCACCCCAAATCAGCCCAGTGATGCCCTCGACGTGATGTCCCGCTGCCTGGAAGCGGTACGGACCTGGATGGGGAGGAACAGGCTCTGACTCAACCCCGTCAAGACCGAGTGGCTGTGGGTACCAGCATCTTGGTCCGATCAAGATATTCCATTGTTGACCATCGGGGGTGAGGTGTTACCCCCTGTGGATAGGGCTCGCAACTTGGGTGTCGTCCTGGATTCACGGTTGTCTCTGGAAGATCATGTAACGACCGTGACCAGGGGGGCATTTGCCCAGGTCCACCTTGTGCGCCAGTTGCGCCCTTACTTGGACCAAGATGCCCTACGCACCATTACTCATGCGCTGGTCATCTCCCGACTTGACTACTGCAACGCTCTCTACCTAGGGCTGCCCTTGAAAACCACTCGAAGGCTTCAGCTGGTGCAGAATGCGGCCGCGCGGGTTGTGATTGAAGCGTCCTGACACTCTCATGTTACACGCCTCCTGCGCGACTTGCATTGGTTACCGGTTGCCCTTCGGGTGAGGTTCAAGGTGCTGGTTATTACCTACAAAGCCCTTCATGGCCTAGGCCCGGGACATTTGACGGACCCCCTGCAGCCAGCGACAATCCCCAATCGCCCGGTGCGTTCCCACAGACAGGGCCTCCTCAGGGTGCCGTCGGCCAGACAGTGGGCGCACCCACCCTCTGGAACCAACTTCCTTTGGAGCTCCGGATGGCCCCTGACCTTTGCTCATTCCGCCGCGATTTGAAGACCTGGTTGTTCCGCAGCCTGGACTGATGGGGGGTTTCTTAATGAATTTTAAATTGTTTTAAATTGGAATTTTAATTTTATATTGTTTTAATGAGGAACGGTGCATCTTTGCCATTGTGAGCCGCCCTGAGTCCTTGGAGATAGGGCGGCATATAAATTGCATTATAAAATAAATAAATAAATAAATTATCTTGGTCTTATCCTTATTTATTTTAAGTCCTGCTACTGTACCAAATTCTTCTATTTTTTTAACTAGTTTAGGTCCTGTTTCCAATGGTTCTTCCAGAATAAATACCAGGTCATCTGCGAATGCTTGTACTTTATATTGTTCTTTTTTTTATTTTCAGACCTTTTACTTCTTGGTCTTTTCTGATCTACCCAAGTGCTACTTCTAGAGTTAGTATAAATAGCAAAGGCGATAGAGGACAGCCTTGTCTTACGCCCTTATTTATGCTGAATTTTTCTGTTGTTTCTCCATTTATTATCACCCTTGCTGTTTGGTTGGAGTATATTGTTTGGGCCATCTTTACAAATTTCTCTCCAAAATTCATATTTTTTTATTGTAGTATCATAAACTGACAATTCAAGTTATCGAATGCTTTTTGTGTGTCTAGGAAAATCAGCGCGAGTTGTTTTTCGGGATGGGCTTTGTAATATTCCAGAACATTCATGATAATTCTCATATTATTTTTCAACTGTCTTTTGGGTAAAAAGCCATTCTGGTCCGGCTGTATTAATTCATTTAAGAGTCTTTTTAATCTTTCTGAGATTATGGAGGCGAATATTTTGTAATCAACGTTTAATAGTTTTGTTTTCTTTTTATGGGGAAGTTTAATCCATTAATGTTAATCGATAGTATCCTAACTTCCTCATCCATCTTTCTACTTATATATAGGCCTTCCTCTTCTCGTTGTTCTTGTCTCTCTGGGTTTTTGTTCTTGCGCCTTCTCATTCCACTCGGTCATTTTCTACCCTCGTTCTTTCCTCTCGCTCTACATATTTTTCTTCTGGGTACTGTTCTTCTTGGCTCTTACTTTCTATTTCCTCCCTACTCTCCTGATCTTCATCTGTCGTGGAATGATGTACAATGAATTTGTGTGCTTTGTCAAGTGTATCAATCCTAAATTTCTTATCCTGCCATGAGATCAGCATTCCTTCCGGAATCAACCAACTAAATGTCATGTTATATTTGATTAAGTGTTGTACTTTATGATTCTTGATGAACGTATCTTTTCTTTTATGTACACTGAGAGCATATGCACCAAGAAAAATTTCTTGTGTGTCCAATCACACTTGGCCAATAAAAAAATCTATTCTATTCTATCAACTGCTTAGACAAGAATTGATACCATCTCCTCTGTTCTCTAACTCTCCTAGGTATGTTTTAAAATTTGAATTTCTCTTCCTTTGTACATCATGGGTTCATCTCTCATTCTTTTATATACTTCGTCTCTTATTGTCTTTTTAGTGAACCTCATGTGCACTTCTCTTGGTAATTTGTGTCTTCTTGCGTAGTTAGTGTGGATTCTAAACACCTTGTCTATGTCTCCTTGTATGTCATGCTTATTTTTCTTTAGTATGGCCACCAGCAGATCTGTCATAACCTTAACCAGATCTTTCTCTTTATCCTCTACTATATTCTGGAACCTCAGAAAGAAAACTGCCTTTTCTATTTCTAGAAAGACTATTGTCTCTTCTAAGGCCCTCTTGGCCAGAGTTAGTTTTTGTTCCATTGCCTCCATCTTCTTTTCTGTTTGTTCAGCTCTTATTTCTACATTTTGTATTCTCTGTTCATTCTTGGTCATTGTTTGTTCAATGTTCTCTATTTTGTCATCCATCTTTCAGATATCTCCTTTCATTTCTCCTATCTCACTTTTAATCTTCTCATGGTTTCTCGATATAGATTCCTGGGTTTTTGTCATAGTTTCTTGTATCGTAAGCAACATTCTGGGTTTTCCCACTTCCCCTACTGTAACTCTTCCACACCTTATTGTTGTATTATTCTATGGTAATATTATGAAAATATAGCTATAAATTACTATAAGTATATATGAATATTATTATAAGTATTTATATAAGTATATGAATATAATATATATATAACAAATATAAAATGGCTCTAGTATATGATATAATATATAATGTATGCTGTAATATAATATAATCATGTATGAAATAAGCAGTATCTATAAACAATTGCTACTTAATGTTTTATAATTACTTGGAGTTAATATTTTATCCGATCTATAAGTTGTTCAAACGCCTTTAATATATATATTCTCAATCTTCTTTTCTTGAATGATCCAGTTCACAGTCCACAATGTACTTGTTTCCTTGTTGTAGTTCTTTTTGTAATCCTAGACTTTGTAAAGTTTATAATCCATAGGAGTCCCAAGTCACCACAAATTCAAAAAAAAAATATCTAGATATCTATGAGATTTCCAAATTTATCTGAGAGTCATCTCTTCTTCCTCATTAATGTCCCCAAAATAACAAAATATCACAGATTGTTGTGAAATTATGGAGTTTATATCATGTCTTCTGACTATTTGGTGTTCATGGATGCACTTTACAAGTCCTCTGCCTGTTTGTCCTATGTAGTGGCTGTCACAGTCCTTACACTGTATGTTGTAGATGGGTGTTTTTTTTTCTTCTGGGGCTGCTGGGTCTTTTGGTTTACATAGGATGTTTTGGAGGGCTTTAGTTGGCTTGTGTGCTACACTGATCCCATGTGGTTGTAATAGTCTGTTGGTGGTTTCTGAGATGTTTTTGATATATGGCAGTGTTATTCTTTCTATGGCTTGTGTTGGTTGTGTTATATTGGGTTGAGTGGTCAGGCACTTTTTGATGAAGTTGCATGGATCTTCCATGTTGGAAGATGTTGTATAGATGATCTTCAGGGTTGCTGCAGTGTATTTGCGTTTTGTCTAAATAAAGTTCTTACGCAGCTTCTCTTGTGGGAAGCTAGGTTGTTACTTTGCTAGTGGAGCACTTGGTAGTATGGGTTACAAATATTTACAGTTGACAAATTTTATTAGTTTATCAAAGTATAAAATACAAAGAAAAATCAAAATAATGGGAAAGTAAAGGAGGAAAAACTTTAGCATAATACAGAAGAGGAAAAAAGGCACTAACGTCTTACTCTTTTTAGCACAGTAGAATTGTTGATCAGGATTATGACAAACAAGATTCTTATATTGAAATGGCTGAACTAAAGAAAATACTTAGAATGATAGAATAGAGCTGGAAGGGACCTTGGAGGTCTTTTAGTCCACCCTCTCCTGTGGGAAGCACCAGCCATATCAAGGTCACACCAAAAGAATGTGGAGCCGGCGAGTACGTGAAGACAGGGACTGTTTCCTAAACAATTTATTAACACCTGATTGGACATTGACTAATAATGGTTGGCCGGGAACAAGGGAAAGTTAATTGTATCTTTTGTGCGCAAAAATCTCAGACCCAGCTTTAGAATTAGAATTAGAATTAGAATATTAGAATAGTACTGGAAGGGACCTTGGAGGTCTTCTAGTCCAGCCCCCTGCTCAACCAGGAGAACCTATACTATTTCAGATAAGTGACTGACTAGTCCAGTGATGGCGAACCTTTTCAGCACTGGGTGTCGAAAAGGGAGCACACGCGCATGCACACACTCATCTGGGCCACAACCCAGAAGAGAAGCTGCCCAGGACACATGCACGCCAGAGGTGGGTTGCTACCGGTTCGGGAGAACCATTAGCGGAAATTTGATGTGGTTCCCTGAACTGTTAGTGACCTTTGGCTGGCCACACCCCTGAACCGGTCCCCGCTCGCTTACCCCGCTCACCCAATGCTCGCCTGCCCCGCCCCGCCCAGCCACTACTTGCAGAATCTAGCCCCGTACTTCTGCTCACCGCTGCTGGCAAAGGTAAGGCCAAAGGGCACGGGTGGGCGGGGGAGGGAGAGCTGGTGGAGGGGTGGTACCAGCAGTGGGTGGTGGACCAATGCATGCAGGGAGGGAGGGGAGCGCGTGGGAGATCGTGGCACCGGAGCTCTTCCCATGCGTTTCCCCCAGCTGGCCTGGCCTGCGAGGGAAGCACGCGGGAGATCCTAGCTGCAGTTTACTTGTGAGCAACATTGGCCTGGAGAGTCAGGGAGAAAGGCCAATGGTGCTCATGAGTAAACTGAGGCTCCTAAGGGGGGGGGGGGTCGAGCCTCCCTGCCTACAACATCTTCACCTGAGGGCATCTCTGGCAGCCACTTCCTGTGCCTCCCGTCCCATGCTCTTCCCGCTGCTGCTCGGCCTCCTCGATGCACGGAGGCAGGAGGCGGTGGTTTCTTTCACTGCCTGCAATCTGCTGCCTGCCTCTAAACTGCAGTTTACTTGTGAGCATGGTGCTCACAAGTAAACTGCAGATTACAGGAAGCCAGCAGGTCATTGGCTTACTTGCTCTGCTGCTTGCCTGGCAGAGCGCAGACTGGCAGCTCCAGGTTGTCTCTCAGCCGTTGTGTGCAGGGAAAAACCTTGCAAAGTAAAGAAAAACTTCTGAGTGTGAGAAGTTAGTTGCCTCGCACTCCCTGCACGCAACGGCTGAGAGACGACCCAGAGCTGCCACTCTCTGGTAAAATACGCATCTCGCAGTGGGGCACAATTTGGGGTGGCAGGTGGGGCAGGGGGTGGGGGGGAGCTCAGCAAGCTTTGCAGCTGTGTGGCTACAAAGGTTGCTGTGTCAGCTCCCTTCTCCCTGCCGGCCAGCGCCTCCTGAAGTCGCCGGTGTTGCATGCAGCCGCTGCGCTGGGACTGATAGGGGCAGCAGCAGCCCTCTCCTGTCTTTCTCCAGCTGGGCGGGAAAAAAGGAGGGGGACTTCACAAACAAAAGAGAATTCTCTCTTTTGGCACTGGAGCCAAAGCTAAAAGAAACTGGTGGGGAGAAAAAGAGGGACGGTAGGAACAGGGGAAAGCATTTTTTTCATTGTTTTAACTCTGTAGCAACATCTTTTTCTGCTCAGCAGCAGAGCTTTTATTTTTTTTTAAGATTAGTCCCCTTCTTCCCGGGAGAGAGAAGAGCGGGGGCAGGGAGAGAAAAAGAAGGCGGCGCGGGATGGTGGGGGTGGGAGCGGGGGTCGTCTTAGTCCCAGCTGGTTGCTGCTTCCTTGGGTCCCCTCAACTTTTCAGTCCCAGAAAGCGGCTGAAAAATGCCCTCCTCCATGCACCATTTTCTGTCCTTGCCTCCTTCCTGTTTTTATTTGGTTTTCCCTCCCACCCTGAAAGGAGTTTCAAGCAAAAGGAAGCCGGGGGGGGGGGGGGGGGCCGGGAAGAATGAGAACAAGGAGGGCTTCCCGGGTCAGGGAAGGCTTGGAGTCTGGAATCCAAAGTGCGCCTTTCCCCTTTTCTCTTGCTGCGCTTTTATTTCCAAAGCCCACCCCCCTCCAGTCCACTCTCTTTCCCTAAAAACGGAACTCTTGGTCTGAAGCGGGCGGTGTGTAACGAAAGCAAGATTTAAAGGAAACAAAGTTGAGCTAGTTTGTAAGGAAAACAAGTACTGTCAAGGTTCGGTGCAAGCCATACTAGTATTCCAAACTAATGAGTCTTAATGTCTGGTTAAAATGGGTAGTACTTCCATTTAAAGAAGAAAAGTATAGCTCAGACTATTGCTATGATTTTTTGCTCCTATATTCTGTTGTTTAGGTATAAATTTTGTTAATGTAGAAATTTTACTTACAGCCTATTAAACAACAGAGCTAGCTGTCTGTCTGCAATCATGTGTATCTTTTAGGAGTAAATCCCACTGAAAGAGAGTAGCCTTACTGCCAAGTAAACATGCATAGGCTTTACGTAGTTGAGAGATAGGGTATCGATTAGTATCAGGTGTATTATAGAGAGAAATGAGAACTTCTGTAACAACAGATACTTTGTGCCCAGACCAGGTGTGTGTGTGTGTGAGAGAGAGAGAGAGACAGACAGAAAGAAAGAAAGAGAGAGAGAGAGAGAGAGAGAGATAGAAGAGAAAGAAAGAGGAAGGAAGGAAGGAAGGGAGAGAGAAAAAACTCTGTGCTATTATTTTTAATTGTTCCATTATTTATCATGTGTTAATATTTTATACTGTCCCTACACCTAGAGTGATTTTACTGTCTTTCTTTTGCCCAGGGCTACCACATATTTTTCAGGGATTTACATGCATTCAATGTCTATAGTACAGAGCATAAATATGTGTGTTTATTTTGTACATCAGGTTGTATAAGTCCATCTTAATATGCTATTCCTGGTATGTGATGTTTTGTATACATACAGAGAAAGAAGCACTCTTGTGATTTTTGACTTTTAGGCTTGCTGTCAAACATCAGCCATAATACTAATGACTGTTTTGAACAATATGCAGGTTGTATTACATGAATGGCTATTTTATATGTGAAATTATGACTGAAATGTTTCTGCACCTATATTGGTTCTCACTGTCAGGAAGTTTCTCCTTAGTTTTAGGTTGCTTCTCTCTTTGTTCAGTCTCCATCCATTGCTTCTTGTTTTGCCTTCTGGTACTTTGGAAAATACATTGCCCCCCCTTCTTTCTGGCAGCCCCTTAAAAGCCTGTTGCCTATCACGCTCTTGGGCAAAGCATGAGAGCCATTTCCTCCTTTCAGTGGTCCATGAAAGTACAGCTATAGTATGTAGATAATAAAGTTGAAAAAAGGCGAACAACATTTTTTCAGAACTATAGATACGTTGAAAGACTTGGAGAAGTGGAAGAATTTTCAATTGTCACTAATGGGAAGGATTGCAATAATAAAGATGAATATATTAGCAAGATTATTATTCATATTTCAGACAGTACCAATAAAAATTGAAAACTTATTTTCAACAGCTTAATAAGATAAGGAAATTTATATCGCAAGGGAAAAAAGCAAGAATAAGCATAAAAATGCTTCAGGACACGAGATTACGTGGAGAATTTGGGTTACCGAATTGGGAATTGTATTACCAGGCAGCAGCACTGACTTGGATGAAGGAATGGGTTGAATTTAGAAATATAAGACTATTAACACTGGAAGGTCATGGTTTACAATTGGGATGGCATGCATTTTTATGGTATGGTAGAAATAAGATACATACGTACTTTCATAGACATTATATAAGGAATGCATTGCTATTGGTATGGGAGAAGGTTAGAGATAAATATTATCTGAAAATACCAATATGGTTATCAACAATGGAAGCTTCGATACACCAAAATGTTTTTAATGTTGGAAATATTGTTAGATATAAGGACTTATTAACAGATAAGGGGGATTTGAAAGGGAAATGAGAATTGGAAGAACATGGGATTGAGACGGATTGGTATATGTACATGCAGATACAAACAAGATATGAAAAAGATGTTAAATTATATGGTTTTCACTTAGAAAAAACAGAGTTGGATGGGATACTCACAGGAACAGTGGATAAATTAATTTTAAAAAAATCTATATTTTTTTACTTGGCATTGAACTGGAGGAGGAGCAAGTAAAGGAAACAATGATAGCCTGGGCAAAGAATTTTGGATATACAATAGATCTAGATAAATGGCAACAGTTATGGGAAAGGAATTATAAATTAACAATGTCCACTGCATATAAGGAAAATCAATATAAAATGTTTTATAGATGGCATATGCCCCCTGAGAAACTGGCAAAAATGTTTAAAGATAAATCAGCTAAATGTTGGAAATGTCACCAGTTACCAGGTTCTTATTATCATATGTGGTGGACATGTCCAGAAGCTAAAAATTATTGGAATAAAATTAAGATATGGCTGGAAGAAATGATACAACAACGTATTGATTTAAAACCAGAACTGTTCCTATTGGGTATCCTGCCAGAAAAAATTAGCAAAGAAAATATTTGATTATACATGTAATAACAGCTGCAATGATTGTTTATGCACAACATTGGAAAGCAGCAAAAATAACTTTGGAAGGAGAAGTAATTAAAAATTTTTTAGATTGTGCAGAAATGAATAGATTGACTTTGATGATTAAAGAAAGAGAAGATTCAGAATACTTTAAGATATGGAATCAATTGTACTATTGGTTAGAAAGGAGATATAAATAAGTAAATTAATAGTTGTGTATAAAAATGCTATAATTAGAATATTTTGTTAGTGATGAATTGTTGTAATTGATTCGATGAGAACGAAGACAGAAGAAATAACAAAAAGAAGAATGATTGGAGACAACACTGAGATGTCACATGAAAGGAATGACTGATGTATTAAATGTTTGTTTGTTTAAAAAATAAACTTTTTAAAAAAAAATATGTATTACGCACACCAATGTTAGAGGTCTACAACGAAGCATTGTTAGAAGCTAAGATACCAAAGATACCGAAGTCTTGCTCACCAATCGCTGAGGCGCCTGGACTCCCAGTGACGGGATGAGGTCCTTCAGGCACTTAGCTTGGCCGCCTGTTTAGTAGATCCAGCCCCTCCTTCCATCACCGGGAGTCCAGGGACTTCAGCAGGCAGCGAGCGAGGTCTCGGCCGGGCTCCTTGGCAGACAAGGACTTCGCAGGGGGCCGATCTAGCACCCGGGCTGGCTACAACACAAACATTCATTCTCAGCTTTATTTGAGATTCCTAGCTGCAATGGACAGCAAAGCTGGGGTTGATGTCCCCCTGCATCAGTCCAACAGACAAAACAGGAAAAGGGGGCAGAGAGCAACAGTCCAGTTGCCAAGGTACGCCAGAGTGGGAGGCCAGCAAACCAGAGAGCTTCTTCCCTGTCTTCCCAGGAGCATGGAACTTCTCACCACCAGACCCTGAGCTCCCTTGAAGTGTGTTCTGCTGGTGGAGGATGGGCTGCAGTGGTCTCACCTTGGCCCACGCCAGTGCCTTGCAATCTCCCATGCTGGGGTTGCTGCATGTCTCCCCCTTGGGGGTCTTTTTGTGCTGGTCGGAGGGGGGCAGAAATTCCGACTTGGGGTCTGCTTCAGCCTCCTGGTGTGGGGCTTTGACGAAGGCTGGAGGGAAGCGCCGCTGATGGTGAAGAGCCGGAGAGCCTCATTCCAGTGGGACTGCATCATGGCCTGGAACTGGCTGACCATCTCAGCCCGCTGAGTTTCCATGCGCCAGTACCTGGCCTTGCATTCCCACAGGTCTTCCCTCTGCTTGGAAAGCCTATGCTCGTAGTCCTCAGTGAGGTGCTTCTGCTGAGCCTCCTTCTCGGTCAGATCCAATTTGAACTGAGCTAGCTGTTTTGCCAACTCTTTCTTGTGGTGGCTGTTTAGCTCCAACAACTGCTTCCTGTTGGGGCCCTAAGGAGCCTGGGCGGAGAGGCGAGGAGTGTCTGGGAGGGGAGGGGCAAGGAGAGGCCGGAGAGGCACCCCTCGACGTGAGTGACATCGAGTTGGACACGCCCACCCAGTCACATGACCACCTAGCCACACCGACCCAGCCGGTCATTAAACTGATCAAACTATAGTCCAGTCCCTCAACAGTCTGAGGGACCGTGAATTGGCCCCCTGTTTAAAAAGTTTGAGGACCCCTGCTATAGAGCTAGATAAATGGCAAAAACTCTGGGACAGAAATTACAAATTGACAATGGCAACTACTTATAAAGAAAACCTGTATAAAATATTTTATAGGTGGCATTTGCCACCGGCAAGACTAGCAAAGATGTTTAAAAATATGTCTGCTAAATGTTGGAAAAGTAATCAGATACTGGGTTCTTATTACCACATGTGGTGGACATGTCCAAAAGCAAAATAAATTTGGACGAGAATACATACATGGTTAGAGAAAATGATAAAACAACATATAGACTTAAAACCAGAAATATTTTTGTTAGTTATATTACCAGAAAATTATAGTAAAGGTATTATGTATTTAATAATACATGTGTTGACAGCAACAAGAATTGTATTTGCACAACATTGGAAAAATGAAGTTATACCTACAGATGAAAGTATAATTAGAAAAATATTAGACTGTGCGGAAATGGATAGATTGACTTTAACAATAAAAGATAAGGAAGAAACAGAATATTTTTTAACCTGGGATATGTTCTATCAATGGTTGGATAAAAGAGGTAGAAATTAGATGAAAGATTAATAGTAAGTAAATGATGATATAAGTAAATGATGTAAGAATTTTACAGTAAGTAATTATTAGTACTTTATAGTTGTTATTAATATTGCTCTCGTTACTAATTTATTAATACTTTGTATAAACAAATTGATCCAGACAGTACACTGTTTATTAATACATTAAGTAAATATGTATTTTAAAGGAAAAAATGTATAAATATTTTTTTAAAGAAAGGTTTCTCAGAATGTAGATGAGGGGAGTGGCGTTGATGAAACTGTCAGTCCTGGAACCAGGGCTTGGGACTGGCCAAATGTCGGTCACCCCATCACCGTCTCCACCCCAACTGGTGAGGATGGGAAGTGTGGGGCAAGGGGCTGGGGTTCCCCAAGGGTTGGCTGCCTTCCCTCCAGTGGCTGCGGGACAAGCCCAAGGGATCCCTGCAGTGGCAGGAGCTCAGGCTCAAGTGGTCCCACAGGTGCTGGGGCTGCCACCAGGCTACGTGCTGGTCCAGGACGACCAAGAACCCCTGCCTCTGAAAGCCATGTTTGATGGGTGGTCGGAGAAGCTAGCTGTCAGGGTTCCAAGTAACACCCCAACGAAAGAAGATTCAGAGGCTAGAAGTTCCTCAAAGTTCAATTTTATTAGAGATGTTATATTGGCACATCTGGGAAAACTCGAATCTGAAAGCTTCCAGGTTTTCCCCACCCAAAAGAAAGTCCAAGTCCCTTCCCCTGCACCCACATGTCCATCACATGGTCCAATCAATGGACCGTCCCAACTGGAGTTGCCTCCCAGTCATGCCACTCCAGGTGCAGGCTGAATGTCCTTGACTCTCAGAGAAAGGAATGTTATTATGGCTGTCGAGCGGCAAGCTGCACTCAACACCACGCCATGGAAGCAACGACATGGACACACTCATACCAGCGAAGAGGGGGCTGGAGGGGCGGTTATCACGGGTGATGGTGGAGGGGTCGGATGGATCCGGGTAGGCTCTATACGCACTGGTGGTGGGTTAGAAGGGGACGCGAGGAGTGGCACTGGGCTTACACCTGCATCAAATGGATATCAGCTGTTCGACGTCTCGGCGGCCGGCATTGAGACACGAGAGGTGCAGAGGAGGCGTGACGTCAACGGCGTGACGGCCCGCTGTGGTGGGCATTTCAAAGACTACCAGCCAGCTGGCTGTCATCAGGCAGGAACGCCCAGATACGCTATTTAAACGAGGCTACACGCTGACCATCCCTGAGCTGTATCTTTATTCTGCCTAGCATTCCAGTTTCGTTATAGAGCTGTTGTCACGAAGTAAACCAGGATCACAACCTCACTCTCGAGTTGTGTGCCTTTCTTGTGTCTTTGTGTGCACAGTCCGGTGAAGCCGAGAGGAAGATACAGCTTCTTTTCACCTACTGCACGACGAGCGGTCTTGAGGGGATGGCGGAAGGAGTTGCCGACGGTGCGCAAGCGGCGGAGCTGGCGGAGAAGGAAGGAGAGGCAGAGGACACGGTCGCCAACTTGCCGGGGCTTGGCGACCAGCCAGTAGTGTGCCCGAAACGGCAGGAGACCCAGAAGGAAACAGTGGCTGAGGACCAGGAGCCTCACATTTCGGGGACTATGAGCCAGGCGGGGGCTGGTGCAGGCCACTGGTGGCAGAGCTCCGCTTTGGTGGGATGACTGGTGCGCAGCAGGTACAAATTCCACCCCATGCAGGCGCCCAGTTCCAGGGTTGGAGGGAGCGACAATGGATTGAAGAGGAGGATGGCGAGTGGAGCTACTCCACTGGCCCAGGGACTACAACGATGGACGTTCTTTGGGACAGGTTCAGGGAAGCCAGTTTCCAGGACGCTCCATCCTGGCAGCCATGGGCCCCCAGCCTGGAGCCATCCAGTAGTTGGCAGGGAGGGGCAGTTCTAGGGGCCGGAGCGGAAAGCAGGTTACGTATTGCTAGCCCCAAGTTCAAGCCTGATCTGAGAACTAGCCGGGCAAGGGGGGAGGAGCTTGCAGGGGATACCAGTGCCGTACCATCGTTTGGCGAGACTGTTTGGGGCCCAGCGCGGCCATCCTTACGGCCGTCCCGGGAGAGAGGACCCGTTGCTGGGGCAGACCGGCAGCAAGAACGTGACAGGCGGAGGGACAGGCAACCCGTACCATGTCAGTTAGATCCCCTTCCAATGTGGGGCCCTGGGTTGTGGACCCCGCAAACACCATGGGGGCTGCCTCCGGTGCAGGCCACATTTGATGGGATGTCAGAGAGGGTGGCACTGTTCCTCAGCCAGGTGATTAGCCACATGGACCTATACGGCCGCTTGTACCCCTCACAGTGGTCTATGGTCGTTGCGGTCACAGCGGTCCTCACGGGCGAGGCAGTGGATTGGGTCGCTGACCTACATAGTGATCACGCCCACGAGTTGACAGACTTTGGCCTGTTCTTAGAGGCCTTACGGGGCCGGTTTTGAGGATGAGACCCGGACCCAGGTTATAGAGGGGGACCTGGGCAGCTTAAAACAACGAGGCCACCCAGCTAAAGACCATGTGAAAGAATTCCGAACCCTAGCCGGAAAGCTGCGTTCATGGCCAGAATGCCTCTTGATCCATCAATTCCAGATGGAACTTGACAGGGAAATAAGACAGGCTTGTGTATATTGTGGTCTAGGGCCACGCCTAACAGAATGGTATAAGGCGGCGGTGTACCTGGACGTTGGGTTACGGGAATTCAGACCCCATGGGCCAGGGCCAAACCAACTGAGACGTGGGGCCATGCGGCAGTTCAACGATAGAGGAGTGATAAGACCAACCCCTGTTCCCGGGCTTGGGAACAGTGGACCCAGTAGGAGACCGTTACGTTGTTACTGCTGCAATCAGGAGGGTCATAGAGCGGTTGAATGCCCCCTACCACCGCCGCGTATTTCTACCCTGAGGGCGTCGGGTTCCATTACCTTACCAAAAGATCAACCAGCACGGACCCCGGAAAAATCCAGGGCTGTTACCCAGTCATCGTTGTCGGAGACTACAGCCCAATCCCCTGGTAATGGCTTGTCCGGGATAGCCCGTGTTCCGGAAACCACGGGGACCAGCGATGATGATGAAGAGATCCAGGACCCCATGGTGAGTGACCCTATACAGCCCTTCTTAGTGCCTGTCACGATACAGCATCCAGACACAAAACGAGAGAGTGCTCAAGAGGTGTTGATAGACTCTGGTTGTACTAGATGTCTCATCAGCCAGTCGATTGTGGAAGAATTAGGGCTGCGCATCACCACCTTACAAAAGCCCATTAAATTCGAGCAGGTGGATGGAATGATTTTAGGGGGTAAACCAGCTGCCCAGGTAACCGAACCAGTCATCCTAAAGATAGGGGACCATTGGGAGCGAATACAGTTCGTAGTTATAAAACAGATGATTGAGCCGATTATTCTTGGCTTGGCATGGCTGGATAAATGGGAACCGACTATCTGGTGGGAGGGGGGTTTCAGCAAACTGCAATTACTGATAGGCCCAGAACCATGTACTGGACTCCGCCTAACGGGTGGTGTTGAACCAGAACCCCAAAAACCATTGCAGCAGGCACTTGACCGGAAATACCTTGAGGTGTACGATGACCTGGCTCAAGTGTTCAGTGAAGAGGAATGCGACATGTTACCACTGCATCGTAACACGGACTGCGGTATTGAACTAGTACCTGGGGCTAAGTTGCCAAAGCCCCGGATGTATTCGATGACGCCGAGAGAACTCAAGGAACTAAGGGAGTATATCAACAAAAATCTGGCAAGGGGCTTCATCCGTCCTAGTCAGTCGCGTTTAGCAGCCCCAGTGCTCTTCCGGGAGAAAAAGGACGGAGGGCTACGTTTATGCGTTGATTATAGGGGTTTAAATGCTGTTTGTGTTGAATCATTATATCCTCTACCGCTGATGACCGACCTCTTAACAACACTGGCAACTGGAAAAATCTTTACAAAACTGGATCTCCGTGAGGCCTACTATAGGGTGTGCATACGTCCCAGGGACGAATGGAAGACCACATTCAATTGTCCCCTGGGAAGTTATCACTTTCTAGTGATGCCATTTGGTTTGCAGGGCGCCCCGGCTGTGTTCATGCAGCTTATTAACGGTGTATTGCATGAATACTTGTACAGGGATGTTTTAGTGTACCTTGACGACATCCTTATCTATCCAAACACTATGGATGAACATATCAGGTTAGTGAGGCAGGTTCTGACCAAACTACTGGAAGCACACCTATTCGTTAAGCTCTCTAAATGCGAATTTCACCGCACGGAAATTGATTACCTTGGGTTTCAAATTAACAATACAGGAATCCAAATAGACCCCAAAAAAGTGATGGCGGTGTTGGAATGGCAAGCCTCACAAACATGGAAACAATTACAGAGTTTCCTGGGGTTTGCTAATTTCTACAGACACTTTATCCCTTCCTTCACTAGAACAGCGTTACCTCTAACGGAGCTGCTACGAACAAAACCCCTTACTATGGGTACTAAGCCCAAGCCGGATCAGGTCCTCAACTGGACTCCAGGATGTCAGAAAGCGTTCGAAAGCCTCAAGCGTCTCTTCGCCAACGAGCCCATATTAAAACATCCAGACATGTCACGGCCTTTCATTATACAAGCAGATGACAGCGACGTAGCGGTTGGGCCGGTCTTGCTACAAGAAGATGCCACCGGGAACCTACAGCCGTGCGCATACACGTCACGCAAATTCACCTCAGCTGAACGGAACTGGGCTATCTGGGAGAAGGAGGCTTTTGCCGTAAAATGGGTGTTACAAACCTGGAGACATCTATTGGAAGGTGGTAGTCAGCCCTTCGAGGTTTGGACAGACCATAAAAACCTAGGAGCACTCCAAACCCCACGGCGGTTGTCCCCAAAACAGGTCCGCTGGGCTCAATACTTCCAACGATTTTGCTTCTCACTGAAATACAAACCATCAAGGAAAATGTTCCTGGCTGATGCATTATCCCGGATGCCCCAGTATAAGAGTAAGTGAGACGAGACGTTACAGGCATTAATACCACCCCCACAATCAGAAACGTGTGCTGCGGAAGCCCAACAGGACCAGGAATGAATAGCAGCCTTAAAAAAGGAATTGGGGAAGGATAGCTGGTTGTTGAACAATTGGTCAACGGTTACCCACCAAGGGGGTTTAGCATGGTGGGGGGATAAACTATATATTCCTGTCTCCCTCAGACAGCAGATACTCAATCGTTGTCACGATGTCAAAATGGCAGGACATTTTGGGCTCCTGAGAACTTTGCACCTTACCAAACGGCAATTCTGGTGGCCTAAAATGTGTAAAGAAATCAAAGAGTATGTCCGAGGGTGTCATGTCTGTGCTACTTCCAAACCAAGACCCGGGAAACCCCTCGGACTATTACAAACCGTAGCCGAGCCCAAGAGACCATGGGAAGAAATCTTTTTTTTTTATTGAAAAAGTTTTAAAAGTTTTACATACATTTCCCCCCCCCCAACCACCCCCCCGACTTCCCAGAGCAAATACAAAATATAAAATACAGCTTGAATCCCCTAAATTCAACTCCACCTCTCACTTATCATAATCATTAAACAAATAGATAAAAGGAAAGCAAGTCTTCTTTCTTCTTATTCCATCTAATTTAACAGAATTAGTATCCATTTATAATTGCAGCAGTAACTAATACATACTTAGCAGATTATTAGATCTATACAGTTTAACAAGATATTTTATAACTTCTTTCATTGAAAACAAAAAAAACCCTCATTCAAAAACCCCAAATTTAAAATAAAATATTATATAAACTCTTCCGTCCTCCACTTTTAAACCATCAAGGTCCAATTATAGTTAAAACACTTTAAAAAAAACCATTTTCTAACTAAAAAGTAGTAATCAAACCTCTTATTAATTTATCAGTACATATTAACAAATCAACTAAAAACATCATTTAATAGCTATATCAAACATTTAAATTCTTCATACTAGATTAAACCAGTTGTTAATCTTCTTATGTTCACATCTTCCAACAGCATGTAGAATGTCTTCATTTACGCCTACCCACCTAAACAAAAATTGCTTCTTTATATAAAAAAACCCCCCGAGTGACTTTGTAATTGTATTTCAAATAATATCCATCAAATCCAGCCAAAAATTAGATTAATAAATTCATCAGACGTATTAGGGAAACCACCAGATCAGCTGCAATTGCCCTAGGCCCGTAGTCCTTTTGCCTTATATGTATTACCTTCAAACAGAAAACTCCAATTTACTATATTCAGTGAAACTTCTGCAATTACAATTAAGTCCAAATTTATTACAGTCCTTAATAAAATATTCCAAATCACTCAGGTCAAGGCTTATTTCACAACCCAACACACCAGCATTGCAGTGATCTGTTTATTCTTCTCAAAATATTCCAATACAGCTGTAGGTTACCTCCTCATCGTCGCTCATCGCTTAGTTAACTGGCATTAAGCTGTTGGATGTTTTCTTCCAAAAGTTCAAAATCTTTAAACACTTAAACAATACTTTTTAAGGACCATCATCTCATCAAGCAGGGTTATTTTCCTTGTCTCCAGTCTTTCTTCTTTTCCTTTTTACGAACTCTTTTCTTAACTCTGATTCCTCTGCCTTTTTTAACTCCAATATAATCTTGCATTTTTTGGGATTGCATATTATAAAATTTTTGCAAAAGTATAACTTCTTCTGAAAGCAGCTCTTTAAGTGCAGGTTGGACTTTGTAACAAAGAATTCGTATAGCCAAAGTCTCATCAGCTCCCAAAATTTCTTGCTCCTTATTCTGCAAAGCATCCATCTTGCTCTCCAAAAGTACTGTAGGCTGTTGTTGTTGTTCTTTTCCTTCTCCCAGCTCTTCAATCAATCCCTCACTGCTAGATTGCAACTCAGTATTTCCATGTATTTCATTGTTTCTAGCTTGAAAAGCTTGAAATATAGTATCAATTTTTTCCAATAAAGCAGAGGTAATTGAGCTCCAAGCTTCCTCAAAATCAGACCATATCTGAGGGTTAATTAACCCTTCTTTGCTTTCTTTGCTTTCAAAAAGACCAGCCATCTTGCCCCCCTTCTTCTTTCCCTTCCAAAAGGACAGGGAAAAAAAAAGAAAAAAGTATCAAAAAGAAAAAAAGACCCTTTGCAATTTGTAATTTATATTACTGCTTCAATTGTTATAATTACTTCCTTTCTTGGTTAATCCACTTTTCAGAAAAGAGTTTTACGTTTCAAACAGGGGCTTGTCAATAATTGCTTTTAACTTTCACTTCTTCACGCCCTGTTGAAACTCAAACGCCATCTTGCTTTCACTTTCTCTGCATAAAGAGAATCTTTTAAAGAAGGTAAATCTTTGGAGTTAAAAAAAAAAGAAAATACTTGCTGTTTTATTCTTGCTGCTTGTGCTCCACCAGCTCGATTCAAAAATATTTATTTAAAGTTGGTTGCTGGGATGGTCACGACATCTAGCTCTGCAAAGCAGCATGGGAAGAAATTTTGATGGATTTCATCATAGAATTGCCAGATGATAAAGGGCATACAGTAATATGGACAGTGCTTGACTTATTTTCGAAGCAAGCTCATTTCATCCCCTGTAAGGGACTACCCTCGGCACAACGATTAGTCAAACTGTTTATCCAACATATATATCGATTACACGGTGTGCCCAAACGGATCATATTGGATAGAGGGGTGCAATTTATGGCCTGATTCTGGAAGGGGTTCCTCCGCTGTATTGGAGCGACACAGGGACTCAGTTCAGCGTACCATCCGAGTACAAACGGAGCCGGCGAGCGGGGTAACGCCATGGTTGAACGTTACTTACATTCCTATGTATCCTACCAACAAAACAACTGAGTTGATCTTTTACCTTTTGCTGAAACAGCATATAATAACTCAGTACATCGCAGCACGGGATACACTCCCTTCCAGATAGTGGCTGGGAAGGAATTCCCAGCCATCCCTGAATTAGACCTGAACCCCATACCGACCACCAACCCTGGGGACTGGTCACAAAGAGTACAAAACCTCTGGCCCAATGTGCAGAAAGCATTAAAGAAGGCAGCAGAGGAATATCAACAGCACGCAAATAAGAAACGGGAGGAAGGTACACCATTCCAGGTTGGAGACCGGGTGTATTTATTGACCAAATACCTCCATTTGAGGATACCGAGCCGAGAACTAGGGCCCGCTGTGGCGGGCATTTCAAAGACTACTGGCCAGCTGGCTGTCATCAGGCGGGAACGCCCAGATACGCTATTTAAATGAGGCTACACGCCGACCATCCCTGAGCTTTATCTTTATTCTGCCTAGCATTCCGGTTTTGTTATAGAGCTGTTGTCACGAAGTAAACCAGGATCACAACCTCGCTCTCAAGTCGTGTGCCTTTCTTGTGTCTTTGTGTGCGCGGTCCGGCAAAGCTGAGAATGGCTAGATATCTCCACCACTCCATGCAATCCCCCGTCCCAGTTTCCCACAGCACTAAGTGTGGCAGCCCTGAAGATCCAAAGAAAAAGATGACCTCCAGGGCTGACACTAGCCTATTTACTCAACCAGGTGTGGAACTACTTAGACCAATACAGAGCAATGTACCTGGACGAAGTTGCCTGTGTGAATGCAATTACTTCAAATCTAGGAGAGGCTGTGAACTGTGTGGTGTTTCCTGATGACAAAGGGCCCCCAGAGTTGGTTATAGTAGCCCCCAAAATGGCAGAGACTATGATATTGGTGTTCGCATGGCTAAAAAAGTGGAATCCAGTGGTTGACTGAAAAGACAAGTGGTGCTTGAGAAGTGAAAGAAATGAAGATTATTCCTGTAAAAGTAGAACCAAAGTTACGCCATTTTAAGTGCCCTCTTGTACTCTGTATAACCTGATTATATAACTATATTAAGGGAACATAATAAGAACATAAGAAGAGGAACTACGCAGTTCTTTAAGATGCTTGTTTTGCTGTTTTTAAAGGATACATAAACCTTATGTCCTGATAAAAATCCAAAGTTAGCATGTTCAGGTCACTCTGACCCTTCCAGAAGGGAAACACGCATGTTATAATGTCACGTAAATAAGGGGGTATTTTTGATGGGTATTTCTACTGGGAAGATAGGGAATTACCAGGGCGGAACATGTGCCAAATGTGTTATATAAGATGTGAAACTAATGATTTGAGGAAATACGTGTATCCTGCCAGATTTCATTTCTGTATTCTGAAACATGTATACTGATAGAGAGGAGGCCTAATTACTCTCCTACTGCTTCTTTTGGTGGGGAGTCCTTTGCAAAGTTATAAATAAACCTGTTTCTGGTTGTTCATTGTCTTTGTCTCTGTTTTTATTCCTGAAACGAAATTAGCTGGTTTCCTGAATACCACAATTGGCGCCCGATCAGGGACTTGAAGACCCTCGTCTGGGGAGGAAATTATCTGGTAAGCGCGCACTCACCTTTTTCAGTGAAAAGGGTATTTTCCTCTCCAGTCAGGAAGCTCTTTTCAATGACCCTGGGACAGAGACGTGAACACCAGAGCAGAGGGACGTTCCTGGGATTATAAGTGCACTGAGCAAGAAGTGAGTATATGTTTTTTTTGGTGATTTGGGGTTATGCATGTTACATTGTTGGGCTGTTTGTGTATGTATATGTGTGTGTTTGTGTGGCCTGTGTGGTTTGTGTGTGATTAAGAAATACAGGCTAAGTTATAGACAGTAGAGTATGGGGTTGTTACTGGGAAAACGTGCTGATGAGACAGACAATGAAATACCTTCCATTCCTCCATTATCCCCTTTGGGAGAACTATTAACTCAGTGGACAGAGGATTGGTTGAAAGCTTATACAAGGATGTTAGATAAGGTGACTATGATTAATTACTGCACAAGGGTGTGGCCGACGTTTGTGCTGATTCAGCCGAATTATAGATGGAGTAAGTTTGGGGAGTCAGACCCATACTGGATAAATGCTCTGAAAAAGGTTTTAGAGAGAAAGAAGCTGAAATCACAGATGGCATATGTTGAACCCTGGTTTCATGTTCAATGGTTTGATCCCTTCCCTCCTAGAAGTTCTAGAGTTTTGTATGGGAAAGAGGAAGAAGAGAGAGGCTGGGATCCTTTAGCTTATGCCACATGTCCCCTCCCCCTCCTCCTCCCTATAATCAAAACAGAGCAGGAGCAGTGGGTGGAATTGATGCTGCTGCTGGGAGCAGTGTGGGAGAAACTTCAGCATCTCGGCAATATCAGCAGTTGAAGAGGGAGACGGAGGAACTGTCAGTAACTGTGAGACAGAATCAACCACCTTCCCCTCGTGTGACACGATCACAAACAAAGAATATGCTCCCTTTAAGGGAAATGCCAAATGGCCTGACTGGGGCTGGAATACCTATCACGACTTTTGTGAATGTACCTTTAACATCTACTGACTTGAGAAATTATAAAAGTACCATGCCGTCTTTACAGGCAGATCCTATTAAGTTATCTGAATCATTGGATCTGTTCCTGGGACCCAATCTGTATACTTTTGCAGAGTTGCAGCACATATTGGGTTATCTGTTCTCCCCTGAGGAGAGGTCACAAATACGGAAGGCAGCAATGGCTCATTGGGATAAAACCCAAGAGGGGGTAGCGCACCCCGTGCCTTCCGGAAATAAGTTTCCACTGGCAGATCCCGGTTGAAATAATAATAATGCAGCTGACCGGGAGCAAATGGAAGACCTGAAGCGGATTATACTTCAGGGAGTCAAGAAAGCTGTACCTCAAGGAAAGAATTTAACTAGAACCTTTGAGGTGGAACAGTTGCGAGATGAAGCACCTTCTGTGTTTCTGGAACGTATTAAGGACCATTTAAATAAGTATTCTGGTCTTTCTCCTGAAACACCAGGAAGGGTGTCCTGGAGGTCTGTTTACACCATCCAAATTGGTTTACACCATCCAAACTGGTTGGGCCGGGCTGGGGGTCACAGGCGGTTGAAGGCTTCGCCTGGACGTTCCATTCTGCTGCTTTGACCCCAAGTGTTCCTGCTGCAACCATCTGGACTGGTGATGGCATCTAGAGCCCGTACTCTTCATTTTTCCAGCCTTATAATGGCCAGATCTCTGGGTGTGGTTGCCCGCCGCCGTGAGAGGGCGGCTGTGGACCTGTTGCGTGACCAAGTTGTGTTGCGGTGGGAGAGCATCAACGACATGTGGATCCCACCTGGATGATTCCTACCTGGCCTAGGCACCTTGCTGTGGTGAGAGGGCAGCGAGGATTACCATCGCCTGTTTTTTCCTATTGCCATGAGAGAGCGCCTGGGAATACAAGCTCCTATAGCCTATGGCCAGGGCGGATGTCAGACTTTAGATCTTGAACTACTGACCTGTGATCTCGATAGCCCCCGCTACCATGGACATTCCTATTTCTATGTTTGAGGATGATTTTACGAACTTATACAATCGCGGACCTGGTTGCCTTGAGACATTCCCCCCATTCTTGGGTGTGGCCAGTGGGCCTTGCAAAGATCTATCTTAAGGACGGGTCCTGGGACCCCGAGAGATGGCACAAGGACTTTAAGGGTTTTAAGGGTTTTAAGTGACATAGATTGAAAGGTTTTTTAACAAAATTTTTAATGAAAATTTTAAAGGGACCCGGGAGGGGGGAGGGGGTTGTAGATGTGGACCTGGGGGAGGCCCATATAGCCATGGATGAGGGTGGTGAGTCGGATGGGCGCAGCGGAGGGGATGGGGATGGGGCGCCGGTGGGCGAGGTGAAGGGCAGTTTAATTGAAACGGTGAGTGGGAGGGACAGGTATGGCAGGAGCAGGGGGCTATATCATGTTCGGGGGGTACGCATGCGCGGTCTGCGAGCGATAACGTACTCCGGCCCCCAATGCGCGACTCGTGTCCTGGGTTGCTCAGAGTCCCAGGCCCAGGGTCCGTGACTGATGTTGTGTAATGCCAGGTCAGTTGTTAATAAAGCCCCCCTCATTTGTGATCTTATTTTGGAGGGGGGTGCGGACCTGGCATGTATTACTGAGACCTGGTTGGGCCAAGAGGGGGGGTCCCCCTCATTGAAATGTGCCCACCAGGTTTCCGTGCATTTCATCAGCCAAGGGCCCAGGGGAGGGGTGGGGGAATGGCGGTGATTATTAGGGAAAGTCTTTGTCCAAGGGAGACCACTGTTCTTCAGATAGCCGGATGTGAGTCCCTTTTGGTGAAGTGGGGCCGTGGGGTGCAGATGGGTTTGCTGACTACGTACCTGGCTCCCTGCCACGTGGCAGCGACCCTGCCCGAGCTACTCGACGTCATTGCCGGGGTGGCGGTTGAGACCCCCAGACTTATTGTCTTGGGGGATTTCAACCTCCCATCTGCGGGTGAGATGTCAGAGGTGGCCCGGGAGTTCATGGCTTCCATGACGGCCATGGACCTGACCCAGTTAGTTCAAGGCCCCACTCACATAGGGGGACACACTCTGGACTTGATTTTTGTCTCTGGTCAGTGGTTGAATGATCTTGGTAGAGGGGATCTAGACATCAAACCCTTGTCATGGACAGATCATTCACTCCTTCACTTGGACTTTCCTACCGCTTTTCTCCCCCGCTGCAGGGAGACGGAACCGACCAGATGGTTCCGTCCCAGGCGCCTGATGGACCCCGAAAGGTTCCTGACGGAGCTTGGGCCGTTTCCTGAGACTCTGGCACATGACTCGACTGAAGAGCTGGTGGCCGCCTGGGAGAATGCAACCGCCGGAGCTTTGGACCGCGTCGTGCCTTTGTGGCCTCTGACCCGATGCCGATCTCAATTGGCTCCTTGGTTCTCTGAGGAGCTGAGAGAGATGAAGCATCAGAAAAGACGCCTAGAGAGCATTTGGAGGACTAGTCAATCCGATTCC
>WNWU01012525.1:356029-382425 GCA_012654045.1 Ptyas mucosa
TAACCATTTTTCCGCTCTTATCGCATCTGCAGAGAACCGCCCAGCTGTTCTGTTCAGGGTGACCCACTCCCTCCTCCAGGGGGAAGTGCGGGAAGATCCCTTGCAGGGTTGTGCTGAGGATTTTGTGCAATTCCTGCATGATAAAGTCGCTCGGATTTGGGAAGGCTTGGACTCCGATTGGATGAGTCCAGGGGAGGAGACGAGGGTCGGTCCTGAGAATATTATCTGGGAGGAGTTTGATCCTGTGGCTCCCGAGGATGTGGACAGGATTCTGGGTAAGATTAGTGCCGCCACGTGTTTATTGGACCCGTGTCCCTCCTGACTGGTACTGGCCTCCCGGGAGGTTACACGAGGCTGGCTCCAGGGAATTACAAGTGCCTCTCTGAGGGAGGGTGCATTTCCTGCCACCTTGAAAGAGGCGGTGGTGAGGCCCCTCCTCAAGAAGCCGTCCCTGGACCCGGCTAAATTAGCTAACTACCGTCCGGTCTCCAACCTTCGTTTTGTGGCGAAGGTTGTTGAGAGCGCAGTGGCATGACAACTTCCCCGGCACCTGGATGAAGCTATCTATTTGGACCCGTACCAGTCAGGTTTCAGGCAGGGGTACAGCACTGAAACAGCATTGGTCGGGTTGGTGGATGATATCTGGAGGGCTCGGGACAGGGGTTGTTCCTCTGTCCTAGTCCTATTAGATCTCTCAGCGGCTTTTGGTACCATCAACCATGGTATCATGCTGCAGCGGTTGAGGGGGTTAGGAATTGGGGGCACCATTTTGCGGTGGTTCTCCTCCTTCCTCTCTGACCGCTCACAGTTTGTGTTGGCAGGGGGGCAGAGGTCGACCTCGAGGCGCCTCGCATGGGGAGTGCCACAAGGGTCGGTCTTCTCGCCCCTTCTGTTCAACATTTATGTGAAGCCGCTGGGTGAGATCATCCGTGGTTTTGGGGTGAAGTGTCATCTGTACGCTGATGATACTCAGCTGTACATCTCCACCCCAGACCACCCCAACAATGCCCTTGATGTGATGTCCCGCTGCCTGGAGGCCGTGCGGGTCTGGATGGGGAGGAACAGGCTCAGACTCAACCCTTCCAAGACCGAATGGCTGTGGCTCCCAGCGTCCCGATATAGTCAGCTGGTGCCATCGCTGACTATTGGGGGTGAATCACTGCCCCCTACAGAGAGGGCTCGCAATCTGGGTGTCCTCCTGGACGCACGGCTGTCTTTAGAAGAGCATATGACGGCCGTGGCCAGGGGGCCTTTTATCAGGTCCACCTGATTTGCCAGTTGCAGCCCTTTCTGGATCAGGACGCCTTGCGCACGGTCACTCACGCCCTTGTCACCTCCCGGTTGGACTATTGTAATGCTCTATACATGGGGCTCCCCTTGAAGAGCACTCGGAGGCTCCAACTGGTCCAGAATGCGGCCGCGCGGGTGGTTATGGGTGCAACCCAATGTGCCCACGTGACACCCCTCCTGCGTGAGCTGCACTGGCTCCCAGTGGTCTTCCGGGTGCAATTCAAGGTGTTGGTCACCACCTTTAAAGCGCTCCATGGCATAGGACCCGGGTACCTTCGAGACCGCCTTCTGCCACCAATAGCCTCCCACCAACCAGTTCGCTCCCACAGAGAGGGGCTCCGCAGGGTGCCATCGGCCAAGTTATATCGGCTGGCGACACCCATGGGGTGGGCCTTCTCTGTGGGAGCCCCAGCCCTGTGGAATGAACTGCCCCTGGAAATGCATAAGATCTCCGACCTCCGGGTGTTTCGCTGTGCCCTTAAGACCCTGTTGTTCCGTCAGGCTGGGCTATCAATGTAATTTTAATTGGGTATTTTAAATTTTGGGGTTTTAAAGTGAGCCAAAATTATTTAAAAATTTTAAATTATTTTAATTGATGTCTGTCTTGTGCTTTTAATAGGCTGTACACCGCCCTGAGTCCTTCGGGAGAAGAGCGGTATAGAAATAAAATAATAATAATAATAATAATAATTATTATTATTATTATTATTATTATTATTATTATTATTATTATGTGTCCTTAATGAAAATGCAATTTGTGATGAAGGCATGGCCAGACATCAAGAAAAAGATACAAAAAATTGATGACTGGGCGGACTCTGATATTACCGCTTTGTTGAAAGATGCCCGAAAGGTTTATGTGAATAGAGATGAAACAAAAACTAGGCAGAAAAGTCAGATGATGGTGTCTGTGTTAAAGGCTGCAAACAAGCCAGCAGACAAGAAGGAGGGAGTTGGCAGGGGGAAGGGCTTTGTGAAGCAGTCTTCCACTGCAGCACGGCTGCCACAAAGAAATGGAATTGGGAGGTTTCCTTCAATGGGCCTGACATAGTATCTCCCCTTTTTATAAGAAAATTTTAAATTGTATAATCCAAATTTTTAGATCTGGGATTTATATATTTTTTAAAAAATGGGTTTGAATGGTTGGGCAATTGTTTAATTTGGTTTTAATTCGGTTTTAAATTCTGTATTTATGTTTTTTATCTCTGCCTGTTCACCGCCCTGAGTCCCCTCGGGGAGAAGGGCGGTATATAAATCAAATAAACCATAAACCATAAACCATAATGGAGAAAGCCTAGTGTTGGGGGACCAGAAAGCAGAAAATGCTTTGCATGTGGCAAGGATGGGCATTTTGCTAGAAATTGTCCAGAGAAGAGAAGATCCCAGAGAGTGGAACAGCGTCTCTATACCCTGATGTGAGAAGAGGATGATTAGTGGGGTCAGGGGCTTTTGCTAGAGGGATCCCACCAAGAGCCCTTGATAAATTTACTAGTGGGACCAGAAGAGGAGGATCATGTGTTTTTAATAGATACAGGTGCAACTAGGACCTCTATTTGTCAATTACCTAGAGGGGTGCATCCTACTGGTGCAACTATTAAAACCAGGGGGGTCAAGGGCATACCTTTTGATGTGCCTTTACTAAAGAACATGAAACTGGGTTGTGGTAAGCGGACTATACAATTGGATGTGATACTTGTACCAGAAGCTGGTATAAATCTGCTTGGGAGAGATGCATTGTCTCTTTTGGGATGTGAGCTTAAGTTTTCTAATGTTGATTCAATTGTAAATGTCTTGACTGAGGAACAGGAGAGAAACATTGACCCGATAGTTTGGGAAACAGAAGGGAATAGGGGTGTCTTGGATATCCCTCCGTTGACAGTAACTTTGAAGGAAGGGGCAGTTCCTGTGAGGGTTAAGCAATACAATATATCTATAGAACTGCGGAGAGAATTGAAGCCAGTGATGGAGAAATTGTTAGCAGATGGGTTGATAGAACCTACTATGTCACAGTATAATACACCTATCTTACCTGTAAGGAAAGCAGATGGGTCTATCAGAATTGTTCATGATCTGAGACGCGTGAACTTGTTAGTTGCCAGCCGACACTCAATTGTGAGTAACCCCTACACTTTATTAAGTCGTATACCACATTGTCATAAATATTTTAGTGTGATAGATTTGAAGGATGCTTTCTGGACATGTCCTTTAGCAGAGGAGTCTAGAGATATCTTTGCATTTAAATGGGCTGATCCGGATACCTATAGAAATCAGCAGTATAGATGGTGTGTTTTGCCACAAGGGTTTTCTGAGAGTCCAAACTTATTTGGGCAGATGTTGGAGCAAGTATTGGAAAGATTTTGTGTACCGAGTGGTATTCAGGTGTTGCAATATGTAGATGACTTATTGTTATCTGGAGAAAAGAAGGGTGAGGTTGAGGAAGGAACGAATGCCTTGTTAAATTTTTTAGGTAGGAATGGCTTGCGTGTGTCCAAAAGGAAACTTCAGTATGTGGAACTGGAGGTTAAGTATTTGGGACATCTGATAAGCCAGGGTAGTAAAAGGATTAATCCTGAGAGGATAGAGGGAATCTTAACCCAGCCCTTACCCACAACGAAGAAAGAGGTTAGAAAACTGCTTGGTTTGGTGGGATACTGTAGATTGTGGATAGATGATTACACAGAAAAGGTTCGATTTCTATATGATAAGTTAACAGAAGAAGAACCATGGACTGTTGTGTGGAAGGAAGGTGATGAGGTAAGATTGGAAGATTTGAAGAGCGCGTTGAGTCAGGCTCCTGTGTTAAGCTTGCCAGATTTGAAAAAACCTTTTCACTTGTTTGTAGTAGTAGAGGATGGAATTGCTAAAGGGGTGTTGGCTCAAACTTGGGCAAGGAAAAAGAAACCTATAGCATTTCTATCTAAATTAATGGATCCAGTGGTGAGGGGTTGGCCTTTGTGTGTGCAAGCTGTGGCAGCAACTGCTCTATTGGTTGAGGAAAGTAGAAAGTTGACATTTGGTGGTGCTTTGGTAGTGAGTAGTCCACACCAAGTAAGAACAATTTTGATGCAGAAAGCACAAAGATGGCTCATGAATGCGAGGCTTCTGAAATATGAGGTTATTCTAATGTCCCAAGAGAATTTGGTTCTTTCCACAGATAGAAATTTAAATCCGGCGGAATTTTTGTCGGGAGAAAGGAATGGGATAATATAGACCATGATTGTGTAGAAGCTATTGATTTACAAACGAAGGTCCGAGAGTTTAGAGGATAGTCCACTAGAGGGTGGTATTAACTTGTTTATTGATGGTTCTTCTCGGGTGGAAAATGGAAAGCGATTGAATGGATATGCTGTGGTGAACGGAGACACTACGGAGATATTAGAGGCGGGAAAGTTGCCGTCTGAATGGTCAGTGCAGACATGTGAAGTTTTTGCTTTATTACAAGCATTACACTTGTTAACTAATGAAGTAGGGAGCATTTATACTGATTCACGATATGCTTATGGTATTTTACATAATTTTGGAAAGATCTGGATTGAACGGGGATTGATCTCTAGTAAGGGAAAGGAGTTAAAGCAGGTTGATCTTATAACAGCTGTTTTAAAAGCAGCTGCAGGGCCAACTAAGCTTGCTATCATACACGTTGAAGCACATAAGAAGGGGACTTCAAAGCAAATTGTGGGACATAGAATGGCTGACAGGGCAGCTAAGGAGGAGGCTCTGGGAGAGGATGCTCTTATGATTTTAGTTCCTGCATTAACCTTTGATGTAACTCCGGTATTTAGTGCTGAGGAAGAACAACAAATGGTGAATGAGGGGGCCCGCCAGGTGAATGGAAAATGGATGACTGATGAAGGAGCGCAAATTCTTAACAAAGCTGTGATGAGAAATGTGATTGAACGTGTGCATGAAGGAACACATTGGGGGACACAAGCACTCATTGATTTCATTAAACGTACATATGTGTGTAGGGGTATGTATACCATAGCTATGCAAATAGTACGGAAGTGTTTACATTGTGTAAGGATTAATAGGAGAGTTATGCGCAGGCAACCACAGGGAGGTAGAGACTTAGCTGTCTGGCCTTTCCAACGTATCCAGGTGGATTATACAGAGATGCCGGCAGTTGGGACTCTTAAATATTTGCTAGTTATAGTAGATCATTTGACTGGATGGGTTGAAGCTTTTCCTTGTGCAAAGGCGAATGCCCAGATGACTGTTAAAATCATATTAGAACAATTGATACCACGATATGGTTTAATTGAATCTATTGATAGTGATAGAGGCACACATTTTACGGCACAGGTGGTACGACAGGTAATGAACCAATTAGGAATTGACTGGCAACTACATTTAAGTAACACGCCAGAATCATCTGGCTGCGTAGAACGTTTTAACCAAACGATAAAAACCACGTTAAAGAAATTAATGTTAGAACTTAAATTACCCTGGACGAAGTGTTTGCCTTTAGCTCTGTTGAGAATAAGAACCAGTCCTAGGAAGGACCTGGGAATATCTCCATATGAAATGATGTTTGGATTGCCATATACTGGAAAGGTTGGGATGCCTAGAATAGAATTGAAGGATGTTTTTCTGCGAAAATATATACAAGGACTGTCCCAGTGTTTTTCTTTTTTAAGGTCTAAGGGTCTATTGGCACAGACTCCACCTCTTGATTTTCAAGTACATGAGTACAAAAGCGGAGACTGGGTCCTGATAAAAGCTGTTAAGGAGAAGAAATTACAGCCGGTGTGGGAAGGACCGTTCCAAGTATTGCTAACTACTGAATCTGCTGTGAGGACCAAGAAATGAGGTTGGGTACATTATTCCAGAGTAAAGGGACCGGTGGCTTCGCCCTATGGATGGACAGTTGCTACCAAACCTGCAAATCCTCTTAAACTGACTTTTCGACGACAAACCTTAGACGATTGAGGATCGACGGATGGAAGAAGTTTACATTTGGCTAGGAGTAATATTAATTTTTGCTGTATTATTGATTGTATTAAGAAAAGATATAATTGATTGGTGTAAGTCTATGCTTTGGTATCCAGTGGATGTAAGTTCCTCTCGATTGCTTGACACCTTGGTGGTAAGATAATAAACTTTTATCTGGATAATAAACTTTGGAGGAGGGACCTAGTCCACTGGGACAATGGGGTTTATTGTGGTAGTGTGTTTTATTCAGCTGGTGCAGATAGGGATGGTAATTTTGGATGTGTTGCCTAGGATAACTATAACATGGCAGCAACTCTGTTTCCATACTGAACTCGAGCACCGTTATTCTCTTACTGAAGTACCACTTACCCTGATAGACAGCACTGAGGAGGCTGAGGTTTGTATTAAATCATCTTTTGAGGATGGTATACCATTGGGAAAATATACCAAGTGCAACCGTACATATGAGATAGCCCCTCGTTACACTGATCTTTCAAACAGAATGGAGTTTTTATACAATCAATGTACAGAGAGATATGGTAATTATACCCCTTCATATAAGATGTTCCGGATTTTAGAGGAAGGGATACACTTTCCATATCTGGAATTGAAAGCTCCTTCTAAGTTAATGTTCTTATGCGGTAATATGGCATTGCCCAGATTACCTTTTGTATGGAAAGGAAGATGTACTGTTGGTTACGTTAAAACACCTTTACAAGCACTTATATAATCTGCTAGAAATATTATGGAGCCTAAGAAGAAGGAAGGCAATATATTTCTAGATTTAATGAAAGTAGCTTTAAACAGTTCTTCCTTTTGTATCAGAGGTGAAACCACAGTCTCTGATATAATGGCGACATGTTTTGTGGGGGTACCGGTTCCTGGAAAGTTTTTATTTGAAGAGGCCCGCATTACCATAGAACCAAATAATTTTAATTTGTCACATGTTATTACTATGTTTGGAAGTCCACAAAAACCAACCAGATGGACTAATCAGAAGAAACTGGTAATTGAGATAAAGACAATATTACCAGCCTATGATTGTGTAGTCTATAAACACCCAGAAAAACGGCAGGAAAAGGTGATCTATGTTCCTGTACCTACGGAGAAAGTATTTCACTGTTCGGAAATAGAGGAAGTGGAAGCTTTTAGTCAAGTTTTATATTTACCTAAGGGTTGGTTTCTCTTTTGTGGATTGTATGCTTATGCATATATACCTGCACATGCCATAGGTGGTCCTTGTACCATTGGACATTTAACTACTGCTATGGCTGTTGCACATTTACAAGACATAAATCATAATACAGAGTTTTATTATGAAATGATGAATACAAGTTTATACCATACTGATCGTGTTCCTAAGAAAGTGGCTACTAAGATAACTACACATGAGGGTGTTGAAGTTGTAAATGAACACGGACATAAGGAAATCCCTAAGCCTGGAAAAGAACCACATTTAATTATATATGCTTCTTTGGACTCTGCTAAATGGCATATAACAGCAATAGAATCCTATGACCATATTGGGGAAGGAGCATATAAGGGGATCTATAGAGGCAGACGGGATACTACACATTTGACATTTGATACTACTTGTAATGATGATGTGGTAGTATTGAATAAAGTCCAAGCTGGACTTTTGGGAATGTTTCCATGGATATCTACTCAATATAATCAATTACAACTTGGACATTTAGCTTGTGCTTTAGCTAAGAGTATTAATGAGACATCGTCTGCTATTGCTGCATTAGCTGATGAGATGGGAGAAATAAGGAAATCTTTGCTACAGAATATGGTGGCTATTGATTATATGTTATTGAGGATGGGTCATGGGTGCGAGGAATTCCAAGGCCTTTGTTGTTTCAATATATCTGATCACTCCCAATTTATAGAATCCAAGCTGAAATCATTACACAATATTACTACACATTTAACTCATGTTACTGAGAATGCAGCTTTTAAGGGAATTTGGGATTCATTAACCTCATGGTTACCCAATTTTGCATGGTTGAAGGAATTGTTTGTAGGTATCATACTTATATTAGTTGTTGGTCTTATTTCATGTCTTTGTATTAAATGTGTACCTATGTGCTGTAGCTGTTTGAAACTTTGGTGGAAGTGTTGCTGCCAAGTGAAAAGACAGAAGAAATTAGTTGAGCAGTCACGTGGTAGCTTAGGCCGCAGAGAGGTTTCAATAATGCTGCAGGACATTCATAATTTACAGGAATAAGAACTGATAAAGAGAAGAAGGGGGGATTGAAAGAAATGAAGATTATTCCTGTAAAAGTAGAACCAAAGTTACGCCATTTTAAGTGCTCTCTTGTACTCTGTATAACCTGATTATATAACTATATTAAGGGAACATAATAAGAACATAAGAAGAGGAACTACGCAGTTCTTTAAGATGCTTGTTTTGCTGTTTTTAAAGGATACATAAACCTTATGTCCTGATAAAAATCCAAAATTAGCATGTTCAGGTCACTCTGACCCTTCCAGAAGGGAAACACACGTTATAATGTCACGTAAATAAGGGGGTATTTTTGATGGGTATTTCTACTGGGAAGATAGGGAATTACCAGGGCAGAACATGTGCCAAATGTGTTATATAAGATGTGAAACTAATGATTTGAGGAAATACGTGTATCCTGCCAGATTTCATTTCTGTATTCTGAAACATGTATAAAAGGTCTGCAGAGAGGAGGCCTAATTACTCTCCTACCACTTCTTTTGGAGGGGAGTCCTTTGCAAAGTTATAAATAAACCTGTTTCTGGTTGTTCATTGTCTTTGTCTCTGTTTTCATTCCTGAAACGAGATTAGCTGGTTTCCTGAATACCACAAGAAGTAAAGCAGCCAGACTGCAATAAGTGGGGATGACGCACAAAGTTGGGAAAACACCATTGGTGGGGAAGGGGAAGGGGAAGATAGAGCCCGTGAATGCACTAGCTGAGAGTGAGCAAGTGGGGACCTAGCTGAAGCATGTATTTTTTTTCCCCAAGTTTTTTTTTATTTCATAACATATAAAAATTCCAATTTCAGTTAAACAGTCTGGGTACAAATTGTTTTAGGAAATAATAATCAAAATGTTTACAACAGTATTCATTACATTAGTATTAGTTATAATATTAATAATAATATTTCTTTAACCAATTTAACATATCTTCCTTATATCACTGATCCTTCCATATATTTCCCTGTTTCTAGCTCCTGTTTTTGTCAGCTAACCATTGATAAAATAGGTCCAAAGTCAAAAAATATTCAGTTTCTTTCTTTTCTTTAATTAACCTAATCCATTTCTGCACATTCTAGTATTTTTTTTAATCACATTTTCATCCGTTGGGATCTTTTCACTTTTCCATTGTTGTGCAAATACAATTTTAGCTGCAGTCAGTACATATAAAATCAAATATGCATTCCCTTTATTATACTTATCCAGTAAAATACCCAACAAGAATATCTCTGGTTTCAAATCAATATGCTGTTTTATCATTTTTTCCAGCCATGTATGTATTTTTGTCCAATATTTTTTCTCTTTTTGACATGTCTACCACATATGATAGTACAAATCAGGTGTCTGATGGCATTTCCAACATTTTGCAAACTTATCCTGAAACATCTTTACTAACCTTGAGGGCGGAAAATGCCATCTATAAAACATTTTATAAAGATTTTCTTTGTATGCAGTAGACACTGTTAATTTATAATTTCTATTCCATAGTTTATGCCATTTATCTAACTCAATCGGATAACCAAAATTTTTAGCCCATACTATCATTGTCTCTTTTACTTGTTAATCTTTCATCTTAATACTTAACAAATAGCTATATATTTTAATTTTTCATCTGTCCCTGTTAATATCTGATCTAATTTTGTTAATTCTTTATAGAAACCATACATTTTTTAAAACACTTTATTAAACTTTTATTACATTAAAAACATAAAAAATTATTTTACTCAACAACAGCTAATTGTGGTGTTTTTCTTGTGACAATAATTCGTGCATTATTTACAAAAATTAAATTGTGCGTATTTACATTCTTATTTTATCTATTACTTATACTTAATAACTATCTATCTTCAATCTATCTCCGTTCTATCCAGTTATACCACTGTTCCCACACATTGTAAAATATCGATGTCTCTTTATCTTTTAAACTCAGCGTTAATTTGTCCATTTCTGCGCAATTCATGACCTTTTGTATGACCAGTTTCTCTGCGGGTGTACGTGGTTGTTTCCAACATTGAGCATAGGCAATCCTGGCAGCGGTTAATATGTGTAGTACTAGATATTTTGTGCCCTTCACATTTTTTTTTTAGATCCCCAATAGGAAGAGTTCTGGTTCTAAGTCTAATTGTTCATTAGTAATTTCCTGTAGCCAATCTTTAATTTTTAGCCAATATTTTCGAGCCTCGGGACAGGACCACCACATATGGTAGTATGTTCCCTCTTTCTTTTTACATTTCCAACATATGGGGCTCATTTTAGGGTACATTTTCGCTAATCTCGAAGGGGGTAAATGCCACCTGTAGAACGTTTTATATGTGTTTTCTTTATATGCTGCTGATTTTGTTAGTTTATGGTTTCTGTTCCATACGTTCTCCCAATCTGATAGTTTTATGTTGTGTCCAATATTTTGACCCCATGCAATCATGCATCCTTTCACTACTTCTTCCTCCAGTTCTACTTCCAGAAGGTATTTGTAAATTTTAGTAATATTTTTTTTTGTCTGGTCCTAATAAAATTTTGTCTAGTTGTTGTGGTTTAAGATATATTCCATAATCTTTTATATCTTGTTTATATCAGTTTTGTAATTGGAGATAAGCCCACCAGTCAACTTGTAGCCCTTGTTCTTGGAGGTCCTGTATTGTTTTTAACTTTCCATGGTTATCTAATAGGTCTTTATATTTTAACATTTTGTTCAAATCTAAATTGTTTGGGTGGATCATCGCTTCCATTGTGGATAGCCAAATTGGGATTTTTATGTAGTGTTTCTTTTTAACTTTAATCCAATTATTTATTAGCAAATCTCTAATCAGGTGTCTCTGGAAGTATTGTTGTTTTGTAGGTCCTGTTTCCCACAGAAAGGCATGCCATCCTCTCTGCAGGTTGTGACCTTCTATAGTTAGATTTGGTTAAAAGATTGGATCAATTTGAAGAATAAATTCTTTTATTCTTCAAATTGATCCAATCTTTTAACCAAACTAATGTTGCTGCACTATAATATAATTCCCAGTTTGGCAACCCAAATCTTCCTCTGCTCTTCGTATCTTGTAGTAATTTCATTTTTATTCTGGGTTTTTTCCCCTGCCAGATAAATTTTGCTATTGTTTTATTAAGGTCATTAAAAAAGGTCTTTTCTAATTTAACTGGGATGGTCTGGAACAAGTATAGAAATTTTGGTAATATAAACATTTTTATGGCTGCTATTCTTCCGAAAAGTGACAGTTGCATCTTAGTCCATAGTTCTAAATCTTTTTTTGTTTGTTGTAATAGTTTGTTATAGTTATTCTCCTTTATTGATTTGCAATGCACTGTCAACCATATACCTAAGTACTTGATTTTTCTTGTTGTTTGGAGTCCAAGTGTTCTTTCCAATTCTGTTATTTGTAGTTCTGTTAAATTTTCCACTAGAAGTTTCGTTTTCTGTCTATTGATTTTCAGTCCTGCTACAGCTCCATATCTTTCTAATTCCTTAATTAGTATTTGTCCTTTCTCTATTGGTTTTTTGATGATAAAAGCCAAATCGTCTGCAAATGCTTGCAATTTATATTCTTCATTTCTGGTCTTCAATCCTTTTATTTCTGAATTTTGTCTGATTCGTTCTAGTAATACTTCTAGTGACAATATGAAGAGCAGAGGAGATAGAGGACAACTTTGTCGAACTCCTTTCTCTATATTTAAAGTTTGAGTGTTTTCTCCATTAATTATAATTTTTGCTTTTTGTATCGAATATATTACCGTTACAATATTCTCAAATTTAGTGCCAAAATTCATATCATAAACTTGTTGAATCATAAATTGCTAATTGAGGTTATCAAATGCCTTTTGGGAGTCCAAGAAAACAAAGGCTACTTGTTTCTCCGGGTGGGCTTCGTAATATTCTAAACTGTCCATTATTATTCTTAAATTATTCCTGATTTGTCTATTTGGAAGAAATCCATTTTGATCTAAGTGTATATAGTCGTTCAGAATTTTCTTTAATCTGTTGGCAATAATAGTAGCAAATATTTTATAATCTACATTTAACAAAGAGATTGGTCTATAGTTTTGTATCAGTCTGGCATCTGTATCCCCCTTTGGGATTAGCGAAATTAATGCTTCCCTCCACGTATCCAGCATTTTAGCTGATGTTAATACCTCATTGTATAGATCAACCATTATTGGTCCTACTTGTTCTTCTATTACCTTATAAAATTCTGATGGAAAACCATCAGGGCCCGGTGTTTTGTTACTTTTCTGGGATCTAATTGCTTGATTTCATTCCATCATAGTTATATCCTTAGTCAGAGTTTCTTTCAGTTTGTCTTTTATTTCACAGGTTCTTTTTTCTCTTAGATACTCCCTAATCTGATCCTCATCTACTCTTTCTTTCTTATAGAGATCCTCAAAATATTTATGTGCGATCTTTTTTCTTTTCTATTGTGTGTTGGTAATCTCCATTTTCATCTTGTAGTTGGTAGATGGTTCTTTTCTCTCTCTCTCTTTTTTAAGTTTATAAAATAACCATCTTCCTGGCTTATTTGCTTATTCGAAGTATACTTGTTTGGTTGCCTTCAAGTTTCTAACCAATTCTTCCTGATCAACTAAATTGAGTTTGTGTTTATGAAAAATCAATTGTTCTTGTAATTTGGAATTTTGTGGGCTGTTCTGTAATTTAGCCTCTAATTTTTTGATTGCTTGAAGTAGATTGTTTTGTTGGGCATATTTTTCTTTGTTCTTTTTTGCAACATAGGATATTATAATTCCCTGTATAACAGCTTTCATAGTATCCCATAAGTTTTGGGTCGTTGTATATTGGTTATTATTTTCTTTAAAATAAAAATTTAGTTCTTCCTTAATTTTCTTAATCAATTCCTCATCTTTCAATAATTGAGAATCTAGCATCCATCTCCTCCTTGGTTTTTTTTACCCTTCCAGTTGATTCTGAGTGGGTTGTGGTCTGCCCACGAGTTCGGTAAAATTTCTACTTCTGTCATGTCTTCTGCTAATTCTCCACTCATCCACGCCATGTCGATGCGTGGCCATGACTGATGGGGGTTCAAATAGAAAGTAAATTGTCTCTTTTCTGGATTTAGTGTTCTCCATATATCTATTAAATTTAATTCTTTGGTCATTTCTACATATATTTTGGGTAGTTCTCTTTCCCCCCTTCTTATTTCCCCCATTGTAGTCTTTTTGATAATCTGTTATCGCATTATATTCTCCTATGATGCAAATATTTTTTCTTTCTAATTCAATAATTTTATCATATAAGGCTTTGTAAAATTCTTTTTGATTGTCATTGGGGGCATAAATTACCACTAATAAATTTTTTTTAAAAATTATCTGTATTTCTATTGCCAAAATTCTTCCTTTGGGGTCTGCAAATATTAAGTTTGCCTTTATCTCTTCTTTAATGTAGACAGCTATTCCTTTCTTTTTCTCCTGATCTGCAGAAGCCATAAACAGAGTCCCTAATTTGGGGCAATCTAAATATTTTTCGTCTGTTTTTAAGATGTGCGTTTCCTGTAAACATATAATATTTGCATTTTGTTTTATTAAGTTTGCCAAAATCTTTTTTCTTTTTGTTGTTTAGTCCATTTATGTTAATAGATAAGAGTTTCACCTCTTTTTCCATAACCCTAATTATATTTCATTTTTTGTCTTCTGTTTGCTCTTATTTCCCTTTCTGTTCTGATCGCTGTCTTAGGCTCTTCTCTTTCTTGTTGTTGTTGATTGGTATCTTTTACTTCTTGTTCTTTGTCTTTATTTTTTGGTTGGTCTTGTTCTTCTTGAGAGTTTGAATCTAGATCTTCTTTGCTGCTTTGGTCTTCCGATCCTGCCAGTTGCTCATAAAGTTCCTGTGCTTTTTCCAGAGTGTCTATTTTGATTTTCCTTTCTTCCCAAGTGACCAGCATCCCTTCTGGAATCAGCTATCGGAACAGAATATCTCTTTTGTTCAGGTGTTTAGCCAGGAATTTATAATCCCTTCTCTGCTCTCTTACTCTTCTCGGGATTTGCTTGAGGATCTGAATCTCTTTTCCTTTATATATTATTGCTTCTTTTCTGGATATCTTATATATTATGTCTCAAAATTTCCTCCTCGTGAATCGAACGTGGACCATCTTGGGGAGCTTGTTTTTTCTTGCATAACTCATGTTGACCCTGTAAACGTCGTCCATTTCCTTCAACATTTCCTCCTTGTCTCTATCTAGTGCTTCGGCTAAAATTTCTGCCGTCACTAGTTCCAGATCTTCATCTTTATTTTCCATTATATTTTGGAGTCTTAGGTACGATGCAGCTTTATCCATCTCAATATAGATCAAATAATCTTCCATTTCTTTGCTCACCATTTTTATTTGTTGGTCCACCTTTTCTAGTTTCTTCTCTGTTTGTTCCGTTCTTTTCTCTACTTCCATTATTGTGTGTTCATTCTTTTCTAATGCTTGTTGAATTGACCCTACTTTTTCATCAAGCTTTGATATGTCTGATCTCATTTCCATTTTTAGTTTCCCCATTTCCTCTTTCAGCTCATTAATATCAGCTCTTGTCTCTAAATGATTATTTACCATTATTTCTTGGAGTTTAACCATCGATTCTTGCAATGTGAGTAGTGAGGTTTGAATATTAACATTCAAAGCGGTGTTTTGTTTCTCAGCTGTCAGCATTCCTTCTATTGTTTTTTGTGTCATCGGAGAAGCTGTTGTTGCTGAGGGTGTTAGGGTTAGTGTGGTCTTCTTTCCAGTCTTAGTTATTGTGGTGTTTGTAGTACTCTTCTAGTATCTCTCATCTCTTCTAGTATCTCTTTCTGTTTTTTAAGGATATTATACACGTTATCCCAAATTGGCATTAAACAACTTACAATTATTTTCCTTAAAGATTAGCTGTTAATATATGGTACTTGCTATAAATTTTTATGCTGTTATATTATTTGTATAAATCTCAATGTTCACCACACTATTCAGTAAATATATCAGTATCTTACAGTTTAAATTGTAAATGTAAATCTTAATAAGTATTATATATAAATATTAATATAAAAGTCAGAAAATCTAGGTTGTATGTAGGTATATATATAAAGTATATAAATAAAAAATTAAACTTTTAAGTGTCAATCTATAAGAATAAATTACCTAGAACTTTCAAACAATTAATATATAGCAATAAATATAATCAATTCCTTAATTAGGTTAAATAGCCTTATGTTGAATAAATTAATAAGTTAAGTAATAGTTCAAAATTACTTACACTGAGCTCTATTGAAATTAGTTATACTTTATAGTGTATATAATGGAATATATCTAGTTGTAAATACCAATTAGCTATAAAGTTAACGATTTCCAAAAAGCATTCAAGTTATTATATCCAGTAGGAAAAGAGAGAAGATAATCAATTAGCAGATTCAAAAAACAGAAAGTAAAAAAGTCACCAATTCATCAGTTTCTTATTACTGTTTCAGTCTCAAAAATTCCCATCAACTCAGTCCTCTTTATTATGCAGAAAAGTTGCTGAGTAATGCTCTTCGTTATGGACGCTCTCCACTTCCGTTACTTCAGCTGCTTCTTAACATCTGTTAACATCTAAAGCTATGTATTTTGTTTTTTCCATACCATAAAAAGGCATGCCATCCCAGTTGGAGATCATGTCCCTACAAGGTCAATAGTCTTTTGTGCCTCAAACCAATCCATTCTTTCACCCAAGTAAGTATCGAAGCTTGGTAGTACAATTCCCAATCTGGCAGCCCAAAACCCCCTTTATTTTTAGAATCTTGCAACATTTTCAAACTTATCCTTCCTTTTTTCCCTTGCCAAATATATTTTAGTATTTTGTTTTGTTTAATTCTTCAAAGAATTTTTTCCAGTTTTATTGGTATTGTTTGAAATAAATATAGTAATCTCAGCAAAATATTTTTTTAAAATTTATATTTAGATGCCGCCCTTCTGCGGAGACTCAGGGCGGCTTATAATGCGTTAAGCAATAGCCTTCATACTTTTTGTATATTTATACAAAGTCAGCTTATTGCCCCCACATCCTGGGTCCTCATTTTACCCACCTTAGAAAGGATGGAAGGCTGAGTCAACCTTGAGCATGGTGAGATTAGAACTCGCAGTAATTGCAGGCAGCTGGATGTTAAATGCTGCCTTAATAGGAGGCATTAGCCTGCTACGCCACTCAGGCTCCATTTTTCATCCTAAAAATGAAAAATATTCATTTTTATAGTAGCTATTCTTCCCATCAATGACAATTGCCAATTTTTACACTTCTTCAAATCTGTTTTAATTCGTTGCGCCAATCTATAATTATCTTTTTAACCGTTACACACCTTGCCGTTAGTTGAATTCCTAAATATTTAACTTTCTTGACTATCTGTATGCCTATTTTCCTCGTTAATTCTTTTTTTCTGTGTGCCTGTAATATTTTTAACTAATATTTTGTTTTTTTCTTTATTTTCACTCCTGCAAATTCGCCATATTCTTCTATTTTTTTAATTAGTTTAAGTCCAGTTTCTCTCACCAAAGTCCATAAATTTTAGTTGTAACAACATAAATTGCCAGTTTACGTTATCAAATGCTTTCTGCGCATCTAGAAAAATCAATGCCATTTGTTTTCCAGAATGTGCTTCATAATATTCCAACATATTTAAAATCATTCTCATATTGTTTTTAATCTGTCTCTTAGGCAGGAAGCCATTTTGATCTGGGTGCATAAATTCATTTAAAAACATTTTTAGCCTCTCTGCTATTATTGAAGGATATATTTTATAATCAGCATTCAATAAGGATATGGGTCTATAATTTTTTAACTCCTTTAAATCTGAATCTTCTTTGGGAATAAGGGCAATGTTTGCTTCCATCCACGAATTTGGTACCTTCGCATCGAACAATACTTCATTATAAACTTCCAACATTGATGGGCCTAGAGCCATTATGGCAAACCTATGGCATGCCTGCCAGAAGTGGCACACAGAGCCATTTTTCCGGGTACGTGAGCTGTCAAGCAACTCACCTGCAGCTGCGCATGCGCATGTGCCCCAGCTGGTATTCGGGCCTCTGGTGCACATGCGCATAATTCAGGGGACTCAGCTGATCTTCAGAGCTCTCCTGCGCATGTGTACACGTTTGCACAAACGTGCGAGAGTACTGGTGTGCAGCGAGCGAATGCGCAGATGCGTTCGTGCGCATGTAGTGCGCACGTGAAAACCATGTGCATGCAGAGATTGTGAAATTGCGCACGCAATGCACGGTGGGGGCACGCAAACTGCGCATGCACAGATTGTGTTGTTGCGCATGGAGCATATGGTGGGGATGCGTGTGAAAGCTGTGGGCATGCGCAGATGGTGTGGTTGCGTGCACAGCGCATGGGGGAGACACACATTAGCATGGATGGCACATGCACGCAGGAAGCGCATACCTTTTCAGCACTCAGTGAGTAAAAAGTTTGCCACCACTGGCCTAGAGTATCTTGTAAATATTTATAAAATTCTGCCAGTAGCCCATCTGGTCCTGGTGTTTTGTTGTTCCTTTGCCTCTTAATCGCTTCTGACAGTTCCATCATTGATATTCATTCATTTAACATAGCTTTCACTGTTGCTGATACTTTAAGTAATCCCCCTTTTTCCAAATATTGTTTAATTTTCTCTTCTGAGATTTTCTCCTGCTCATACAACTTTTCATAATAGTCTTGATTTTTTTTTTAATCCTCATTTTGGTAATATAGAGTTCCTTTCTCATCTACCAATCTATGTATCAATTTCTTCTTTCTCTGTTTTCAATTTATATGCCAGTGATGGCTAACCTTTTTGCCGTCGTGCCAAAAGCAGAGGGAGTGTGAGGGGCTCGTGTGCGTGTGTGCCCACGCCCATAATTCAATGTGCCCCGGGCCGTTTCCGGCCTCTGGGGATGGTGGGGAAGGCCGTTTTCATTCTCCCCAGGCTCCTAGAAAGCCTCTGGAGCCTAGGGAGAGCAAAAAAAAGGCCTTCCTCAGTCCCCCCGGAGGCCCTCCAGAGGCCAGAAGGCCCAAAAATCAGCTGGCCAGCGAGTACATGCGCACTGCAGCTGAGCTAGGGCAATGCTCGTGTGCCCGCCGATATGGGTCTACGTGCCACCTGTGGCACCCGTGCCATAGGTTCGCCATCATGGTTATATGCCAACCATCTTCCTGGTTTATTCGCATTTTCAAATAAATTCTGTTTAGCATTTTTAATTTTTTGTGCCAGTTCTTCTTTATCTAGTAGATTGTTTATATATTATTAGTTCCATTTGATTTTTTAAAGTCTTTTTGTTTTTGTTCTTTCTGTAATTCTAATTCCAGTCTTTTGTGTTCTTCTAACATCTTTTGATTTTGTTTCTTTTTCTTATTTTTTTCCCCATATAGGTTATAGCTAATCCCCAAATATACACCTTAGGAGTGTCCCATACATTTTGTAGTGAAGTTTCTTCTTTCCTATTCTCTTTGAAAAAAAAGTCTATTTCTCTTTCCATAGTTTGTATACATTCCTTTAATCTTGATTGATTCAATGTCCATCTCCATTTTCTCTTTTTTCCTTTCCACTTAACTCTCACTGGGTTATGATCTGCCCAGGCGCTTGCTTCTATTTCTATTTCTTACACATTTGACTGGATGGATGGTGACATCCATATCATATCTATTCTTGACCAAGACATATTTCTATTTGAATAAAATGAGTATTGGTTTCTCTTAGGATTTATCTCTCTCCATACATCATGAATACCTATTTCTTCCACCATTTTAAAGTTTTTGGAAGTGTTTTTCTAGCTTTCTTACTTGCTTTACTGCTTTTATAATCCAATTCTGCATCTACAATTGTGTTAAAGTCTAACATATGTCAGCTTTGGAAGCCATATTAGGCCGGAAGCTTCAATGCTGCCACCTTCTCATGTGTGGGAAAGTAGGAGGGGGGGATTAAGGAGAGAGGTTGTTAGTAGACATAATAGCATTCTTCCTGTCGGTCAAGGTCAGGGCGATCCAGCATCTGGGGAAGGAGTGGTCAGGGGGCTGGGTAGAGATGGGACAGACGTTGATTGGAGCATGTGATCGACTGGGGACTGAGGGGATGGTTTTGGGGTTTTTTGACTTACTGAGGGAAAACCCAGGCTTTTCAGATTCCGGTTTTCCCAGATGTGCCAGTTTACCTATTCTAGTAAAGAGAACTTTGGAAAATGCTTGCTTCTGCGTCTTTACTCAGAGTTGGGGTTTTCTGGAATGCTGACATTAACCCGAATCTCCCTTAAAGCCTAATGGCACCCCATAAAGGGGCTGTCGGGGGTGCTGAGCCCCAGCATCTACCTAAAACTTGGGTGGTGCGAAGACTCAGTGAAGATGGAGGAGAAAGGAGAAATCGGAGAGGGGGGCGGGGTGGGGGGGGCGGATGCTCAAGGATTTACCGACCCCTTGCTTTCTCCTTCTGAAGAAATGGTTCGAGCCATTGAGGCTGCAGAGGAAGCCCTAAGGCTGGGGGCTCGGCCCAAGGCGTCAGATTCCTGGAAGAGTTGCCAGTCTGACCCAGCTCCAGGAGGGGAAATGAAGTCGCCCCGTGAGCCAGAGTGGAGGATGGGGACAGCTGTGGGAGCTGGAGATTCCCGGGACTGGAACCGGCTGAACCCAATGCGAAGCCAGTCCTTAACTGGGCTCCCAGAGCGTTTTGAGCGGATGGAAGTGGGAAGTTACACACCCATTTCCCAACCTCTTGAGGTGAGATGTAGATTAGTGCAACCTACATTCACCTTCCCTGATCCGGGACATGGAGGGGGGATTAGTAGGGCGCAGACCCCTCCCTACCTGGCCAGGGGCGAAACAAGGGGATCAGTGCAGCACGGCCATCCTGCAGCTGTGGGGCACCAGGCGCAGCCAGCGTACGTAATGCAAAAACCCCCTTTTGGGGCCCCTCGCCAGCCTGCCTTTGCGCTACCTCCTGCTGAGAGTATACCACCAGGCTGGGGGTTTTATCCCAGCCAGGGATGGGTCCAGTGACAGTGGTATTCCGTGCCGTCTGTTCCAACCTTCCAGGGATCCCCATGGCCCCCCTATGGCCCAACGATCCTGGCGCCACAGGGGGGACTAATCAAGCAACCAGCTGGAGTGCCCCACCTCTCCAGCACAGCAAGCAGCTCAGCAGCCGGGCCCCCTCCCCCAGAAGCCAGCGGGGGTGCCCCCCTCTCCAGCACACCAAGTCTCCCAACAGCCAGTTGGAATGCAGCAACCAGGAGCAGCCCTGCAACAAGTTCTATCCCAGCCAGCCGCTGCCGGGGGGCCTCCACCTGTGAGGCCAATGCCACCCCGCTTCAGAGCAACCTTTGACAGGACGCCTGCCAAACTAGCTTATTTCCTCAGCAGGGTCTGGGCTCATATAGACCAGTACGGGGACCAATACGAATCAGAACGGAACTTGGTGTCGGCAATTTCAGATGGGATGGATGAGGGAGAGGCTTCTGAATGGATAGCCCAGCTGCACAATGACGGCGCTGTGGAACTGAATGATGCCGATGGGTTTATTACACTGCTCCGTTCCCAATTTGAAGACCCAGACTGAATAAATGAAAGTGAAGCCACGCTAAAGGTCATGAAACAAGGTAATCGACCTATAAAAGACTTTCTATGGGACTTTAGACCGGTCACAGGGAATCTGGGGCATTGGCCTGACCGCATACTCCTACACTATTTTTTTTTTATTGAAAAAGTTTTAAAAGTTTTACATACATTTTCTCCCCCCTCCCCAACCACCCCCCCGACTTCCCAGAGCAAATACAAAATATAAAATACAGCTTAAATCCCCTAAATTCAACTCCATCTCTCACTTATCATAATCATTAAACAAATAGATAAAAGGAAAGCAAGTCTTCTTTCTTCTTATTCCATCCAATTCAACAAAATTAGTATCCATTTATAATTACAGCAGTTAATAAAACAATTAAGTATTACCTAATCAAACCTATCATTACTCAATTTAGGTAATAGATACTTAACAGATTATTAGATCTATACAGTTTAACAAGATATTTTATAACTTCTTTCATTTAAAACAAAAAAAAACCTCATTCAAAAACCCCAAATTTAAAATAAAATACTATATAAACTCTTCCGTCCTCCACTTTTAAACCATCAAGGTCCAGTTATAATTAAAACACTTAATTAAAAAAATTGTTTTCTAACTAAAAAACAATAATCAAACCTCTTATTAATTTATCAATACATATTAAGAAATCAACTAAAAACATCATTTAATAGCTATATCAAACATTTAAATTCTTCATACTAGATTAAACCAGTTGCTAATCTTCTTATCTTCACATCTTCCAACAGCATATAGAATGTCTTCATTTGTGTCTACCCACCTAAATAAAAATTGCTTCTTTGTATAACCCCCCCCCTGAGTGACTTTGTAATTGTATTTCAAATAGTATCCATCAAATCCAGCCAAAAATTAAATTGATAAATTCATCAGACGTATTAGGGAAACCACCAGATCAACTGCAATTGCCCTAAGCCCATAGTCCTTTTGCCTTATATTTATTACCATCAAACAGAAAACTCGAATTTACTATATTCAATAAAACTTCTGCAATTACAATTAAGTCCAAATTTATTACAGTCCTTAATAAAATATTCCAAATCATTCAGGTCAAGGCATATTTCACAGCCCAACACACCAGCATTGCTGTGATCTGTTTATTCTTCTCAAAATATTCCAATACAGCTGTAGGTTACCTCCTCATCGTTGCTCATCGCTTAGTTAACTGGCATTAAGCTGCTGGATGTTTTCTTCCAAAAGTTCAAAATCTTTAAACACTTAAACAATACTTTTTAAGGACCATCATCTCATCAAACAGGGTTATTTTCCATGTCTCCAGTCTTTCTTCTTTTCCTTTTTACGAACTCTTTTCTTAACTTTGATCCCTCTGCCTTTTTTAACTCCAGTAAAATTTTGCATTTTTTGGGATTGCGTATTATAAAATTTTTGCAGAAATATAACTTCTTCTGAAAACAGCTCTTTGAATGCAGATTGGATCTTATAAGAAAAAATTTGTGTAGCCAAAGTCTCATCAGTTTCCAAAATTTCTTGCTCCTTATTCTGCACAGCATCCATCTTTCTCTCTGAAAAAAAAACTACTATAGGCTGTTGTTGTTTTTTTCCATCTCCCAGCTCTTCATTCAATCCTCCACTGCTAGATTGCAACTCAGTATTTCCATGTATTTCATTGTTTCCAGCTTGAGAAGCTTGAAATATAGTATCAATTTTTTCCAATAAAGCAGAGGTAATTGAGCTCCAAGCTTCCTCAAAATCAGACCATATCTGAGGGTTAATTAACCCTTCTTTGCTTTCTTTGCTTTCAAAGAGACCAGCCATCTTGCCCCCCTTCTTCCTTCCCTTCCAAAAGGACAGGAAAAAAAAGTATCAAAAAGAAAAAAAGGACCCTTTGCAATTTGTAATTTATATTACTGCTTCAATTATTATAATTACTTCCTTTCTTGTTTCATCCACTTTTCAAAAAAAAGTTTTACGTTTCAAACAGGGGCTTGTCAATAATTATTTTTAACTATCACTTCTTCACGCCCCGTTGAAACTCAAACGCCATCTTACTTTCACTTTCAGCTTAAGGAAAATCTTTTAAAGAAGGTAAATCTTTGGAGTTAAAAAAAAAAGAAAATACTTGCTGTTTTATTCGTGCTGCTTATGCTCCGCCAGCTTGATTCAAAAAGTATTTGTTTAAAGTTGGTTGCTGGGATGGTCACGACATCTAGCTCTGCAAAGCAGAGACATCCAGGGTCCGGAGTACTGACAGGCTTAGCGGGGAGCTCTCATCTTCGAGCGCCAGATTATGGGTAAAATCTGGCACTCTCAGGGAGCTCTACCCCACCCGTCTACTCACTTTCCCCCCTCTTACCAGGAGGAAAGTTTCCAAACCGCAAGACAGCTGATAGTCGCTGTTCTTGCGGTTCTACGGAGCCCTGGGTTGGCGCTTCAAAAAGAAGCGTCCGGCGATGTCGCGATCCCACCGGAAGTCCACTCCTACACTATTTTAAAGAAGCTATTGACCCAGAAGTCAGAAAAGCCTGTGGGATCCGGGGGGTGCCTGAGTGTCTCCACGACTGGTATACCATGCCCATAGCTCTAGACAGAGAAGTCCACCCCCACAGCAAACCCCAGCAGAGAAACTGCCTCAGAGAGCATTATCTAGATGGTAGCCCATTTCAAAGGCTACTAATATCATGCCCCCTCAACCGGGGGGGGGGGGGTCGATTAAGTGCTATTGGTGTGGACAACCGGGAGATCGAGCTTCTGAGTGCCTGGCCCTTGCCCCAGTTTCACAACAACGTCCTGCCACAGCTGCACGAGGCAGGAGGGCTCCAAGGAAAACCCAAGACACCAGCCGATTCGCCAGACAAGACATGGAGGTTCCCCTCCCCACTGAAGACAGCGAGGATCCTCCGGCTAAAGAAGCCCCTCCCGGCAGGGCTAGCGAAGATGAAGACCCAATGGTGAGTGCACTCATCCCCACCCCCTTTTCAATTAAAGGCGTGGGGATGGCGGTTTCGGCGGGATTAGGAAATATACCTGTTGCGTGTTACGCAGCTAAGCTTCGGAAGACAGGCTTTGGCCAGCAGCTGGGAAACGCGTCCGGAACTACTCATTAGGCAATGGGGCATAGTTTTATGTTGGGCTGCTCAGCAAGGGCTATTTAAACTGTAACAAACCACGGCCGGTAACGCTGACTTCGAGCCGTTTTGAACATTCGCAGCGCGTGCCTGCTGCCAGCGCCCATTAAACCTCATTCCAAAAGAGCTGAACGGAGTGGTGTGTCTTTTTGTAGCGCTTGGCTCAGGAGCACTGAGAGGAAGTCAGCGTTTCCCCAAGACCTCAAGACGGGATGGCAGAAGGAGTGGAGGCTGTTACCGTAGGGGAGCCTACGGAGGAGGAGGAAAAGCCGGCAGAGAGCCCGGCGAAGGTCCAAACGCCGGCAGTTCGCCCTAAGGAACGCGCCCGCAGCCGCAGTCAGGGCGGTGAAGTGACGGAGGACGCCGAGCGACCGAAGGGCGTGGACTCCCAGCCGCTAGCCGGCGAATGGTGGCAGAGCCCTGCCATAGCTGGTGTTAGCGGCGGCACAAAAAGCTCTTTGACATTGTGGGATAATGACCGATTCCGGCGCTGGAGGGAGCGGAGATGGATGAAGGATGACAACAGTGAGTGGAGTTACTCCATTGGCCTGGGCCAGTCCACCATGGACATACTTCAGGAGCGTTTTGGAGAGGCTAGTTTTTGGGACGCACCGTCATGGCAGCCATGGTTGGGGAACGGAGCCTGGCACTGCGTGGCAAGGTTCCTTGGGAACGTCCGGGACGGAGACCCGATTCCGTCTGGCAAGCCCAAAACAGAGATTGAGCCCTACGACAGGGCGGCCTCGACCGGCTAATTTACAGCCACCCGTAAAGCCACCAGTGCGGGGGGGAGCTGGGGTGGTTGCAGGTGCTCTCCGTAGCGGCCCTGGGCAAGGGACCGCGGGAAGTCCAGGCCTCCAAGGGGTCCCGCCGACGCCAGTAGGATATCCTGGGCCAGGCCCGGCAGGCCACCCTGGAGTGTGGGGTCCACAACCTGTCTGGGGCCCACCCCCCTTGCAGGCCATGTTCGATGGGAATCTGGATAGGGTGGCCCTATTCCTGAGCCAGGTCCTGAGTTATATTGATCTCTATGGCCGTTTGTACCCCACCCAATGGTCTATGGTGGTGGCTATAACAATGAATTTGACCGGGGGGGCTGCTGACTGGGTAGCAGACCTCCATAGCGACCATGCCCGAGAGTTGACGGACGTTGGGCTGTTTCTGGAGGGACTCAGAGCCTGATTCAAAGATGACACCAGAACCCAGATAGCCGAGGGGGAACTGGTAGCCCTGAAACAACGAGGCCGCCCGGCCAAAGAATATGTCAAAGACTTTCGAAAGTTGGCAGGGAGAGTCCGGGCTTGGCTTGAACGCATGTTACTTCATCAATTCCATCTTGGGCTAGATCGCGATCTGCGGCAGGCATGCGTATATCGGGGTCTACCACCCTGTCTGACGGAATGGTGTAAAGCGGCTATAGACCTGGATGTGGGCTTGCAGGAATTTCGGGTGAGGGGAACCGGAGCCCCATCCCAGATGCAACGGACACCTGAATGCCCGCTTCCGCCCCGAACTGTAGAAAGGAACGGCTCCGAGGGGAGAACAGAACCGGTTCGTCGCCTGTTGAGGTGTTTTCGATGTGATCAGGTGGGCGATAGAGCGCTAGAATGCCCACTACCACCGGTACAGCCATCGGGACCGATGACACCAGCATCAAGAGGAGGGGGTTGTGCACGACTAACTCCCGAAAGAACCCAGGGGGGTGTCGCAGACAATGCCAAATGAGAACAACAACCCCAAAAAGGAGCTGGGTCCCGCTTCGCATCCTGGGGTTGTCCCCGTCATCGTAGCAGAAAGCGATGAGGAGGAGGGGAACCAGGATCCGATGGTAAGTGCCCCTATACGCCCATTCCTTATCCCGGTAACACTGCAGTTACTAGGTGGTGGACCAGTGATTCAACAGGAGGCGCTGGTCGATTCAGGGTGCACACGGTGTTTGATGCGGCGGTCCTTAGCTACACAGCTGGGTCTTCGGTTAAGTTTGTTACGGACACCAATAGCGTTTGAGCAAATGGATGGGTCCACATTAGGAGGCGCTCCGACCACGCACGTAACAGAAAGGGTGAAACTGGTGATAGGGGCTCACTGGGAGCACTTAAGGTTTCTGGTGGTGGAGACTATGATCGAACCGGTCATTCTGGGCCTAGCATGGCTGGATAAGTGGAAGCCAACTATATGGTGGGAGGGGGATTTCCGGAAACTCCGTTTGGAGCTTGGTCCAGAGCCAAGCACTGCGGGGAAGGATATGACGAAGGGGCCCATAACTGCAGGACTTGAAGAGTCGCCCATCCCAGGGGTTCC
>WNWU01012525.1:382525-396673 GCA_012654045.1 Ptyas mucosa
GTTCCTCTTGTGTATGCTGATCTAGCAGAAGTCTTCGATGAGAAAGAGTGTGATACGCTACCTCCACACCGGGTGACGGACTGTGCAATCGAGTTAATCCCTGGAGTGAAACTACCGAAACCCCGTATGTACGCCATGACCCCGAGAGAGGTAGAGGAATTACACACATACATTGACAAAAACCTAGCATGTGGGTTCATACAACCTAGTCGTTCACACTTAGCCGCTCCAGTTCTTTTCCGGGAAAAGAAGGATAGCGGCCTTCGTCTCTGTGTCGATTACCATGGATTGAATGCAGTCAGTATGGAACCCTTGTATCCCCTCCCCTTGATGAAGGACCTTTTAGCCCCTTTAGCCACAGGTACCTATTTCACTAAATTAGACCTCCGGGAGGCGTACTACCGGGTCAGGGTCAAACCGGGAGATGAGTGGAAGACCACGTTTAACTGCCCATTGGGTAGTTATAAATTTTGTGTAATGCCGTTGGGATTGCAAGCGCTCCAGCGGTCTTTATGCAGTTAATTAATGAGGTTCTCCATGATTATCTTTACCGCGGTGTTCTGGTCTATCTGACTGACATACTGATATATACCAAGACCATGGAAGAGCACATACACCTGATTCGCCACGTATTAGAACGTCTGTTGGAAGCTAAGTTATATGTAAAGGTTTCTAAATGCGAATTTCACCAGACACGTTTGGATTATCTAGGATACCGTATTTCTAAAGACGGTGTAGAAATGGATCCCAAGAAGGTAGTTGCTGTTCTGGATTGGCAAGCCCCGGGGACTCGACGGCAATTGCAGAGTTTCCTCGGCTTTGCCAACTTCTATCGCCAATTCATCCCGACCTTTGCCCACATTGCTCTGCCGCTAACTGATCTACTGCGTATGAAGGGTACCAGAGTCCCTCATCCTGGGCAACGGCTGGAATGGACGGTAGAGTGCCAAAAAGCCTTCGAAGACCTGAACGAGGGTGGGCGATCTGGGAGAAAGAGGCCTTTGCCATTCGGTGGGCTCTTCTTACTTGGCGTCACATATTGGAGGGGTCGACGGTTCCATTTGAGGTGTGGACGGACCATCGGAATCTAATGGCACTACAAACACCTAGGAGATTGTCACCAAAGCAGGCGCGATGGGCCAAACACTTCCAGCGTTTCAAGTTCATGCTGCGATACGTGCCAGGGGGAAGGAATTTTCTGGCTGATGCTTTATCGCGAATGCCACAATTCAATAGTAGACGGGACGAGGTCGTGCAAGCAATGGTCCCAGAGGGAGCATCGGGGAACACCAATGCAGCATTCCGGGTAGGAGGGGATAATGAATGGCACGACCTCTTACGGCAAGAGTTGACACGAGATGTATGGTTACAAGGGAATACACAACTGTTAACCCACAGGGATGGCCTCGCCTGGAAAGGGGATAAACTATACGTCCCACAAGGTCTACGGTTAGCCATACTAAAACGTTGTCATGACACTAAGCCTGCTGGCCATTTCGGGTTCTTAAAAACACTCCATTTGACAAGAAGACAGTTCTGGTGGCCCCACATGAGAGGCGACATAGAGGAGTATGTTCGAAGCTGTGCTACCTGTGCAAAAGCAAAACCTCGGACTGGGAGGCCTTTAGGCCTCTTACAATCAGTGGCTACTCCCAACCATCCCTGGGAAGAGATAGCAATGGACTTTGTAGTAGACCTGCCAGAGAGCAATGGGAATACCGTGATATGGACGGTTATAGACCTGTTTTCTAAACAGGCCCATTTTATTCCGTGTAGTGGATTACCGTCGGCCCGGAAATTATCGAGGTTATTTATTCAGCACATCTATAGGCTTCATGGGGTACCCCGAAGAATCATTTTGGACAGGGGGGTCCAGTTTACGGCTCGCTTTTGGCGGAACTTCCTAAGTGCAATTGGGTTGGCCCAGGGACTTAGTTCCGCATTCCATCCCAGTACTAATGGGGCGGCCGAGCAGGCAAATGCCATGGTCGAATGCTACCTTCGTTGTTACATCTCATACCAACAGACTGATTGGATGTCCCTCTTGCCTTTCGCAGAAGTGGCGTACAATAATACTGTACATAGTAGTACAGGTTTGACGCCCTTCAAAGTGGTGATGGGAAAAGAATTTGTAGCCATACCTGAGTTAGAACAAACAACGGATAACCCTGTCATGCCCCAGGAATGGGCTGATAAAATCCAGACGTTGTGGCCCCAGGTACGTCAAGCATTAGATAAAGCAGCCGTCGAGTACAAAGCCCAAGCAGACAAGAAACGAGACCCGATCCAGCCGTTGCAAGTAGGGGATATGGTATATCTGTCTACTAAATACATTAAACTGCGACTGCCTAACTGCAAATTGGGACCGAAGTTCTTAGGTCCGTTTCCAATAATAAAGGTGATAAATCCTGTCACGGTCGCTCTTAAATTACCACCTCTGCTGGGGAAAATACACCCCGTGTTCCATTGTAGCCTCCTCAAACTAGTACCGAAAACACGGGACAGACCTACACGTCCTGGACATATCATAGAAGGGCATTATGAAATAGACAGAATATTAGATTCAAGAATAAGACATGGAAAACTTCAATACCTTGGATAGTTCAGTGGTCTAAAGCACCCTGTAATTAACACAGCTGTCTGCAATTATTGCAGGTTCGAATCTCACCAAGGCTCAAGGTTGACTCAGCCTTCCATCCTTTCTAAGGTAGGTAAATTGAGGACCCAGTTTGTGGGGGCAATAAGCTGACTTTGTATAAATATACAAAAAGTATGAAGGCTATTGCTTAGCGCATTGTAAGCCGCCCTGAGTCTCCGGAGAAGGGCGGCATATAAATCAAATTTAAAAAAAAAATAAAAAAAATAAAAAAAATACCTTGTGAGATGGAAGGGTTATCCATGGGAGGAGGCGTCATGGGTATCCGCGTCCGATGTCCAAGCACGAACATTAGTCAGACGTTTCCATAAAGAACATCCCCATAAGCCATGTACAGATACTAATTCTTAACCTTTCTCTTGCAGAAGGAGACTTGGTGAATGGGGAGCCGCCTGTCGAGCCCTACTAGTTGCTCGACACCGCTGACGCGCTTGGCGAGGAAGACGGGCCATTTGACAGCTGCACGACGATGAGGGTGGTGGTGGCACGGGTGTTGAGGCGGTCGTTCGCGGGGAGTGGGGCGTGGGGATGGTGGTATTAGGATTAGGAAATATACCTGTTGCGTGTTACGCAGCTAAGCTTCGGAAGACAGGCTTTGGCCAGCAGCTGGGAAACGCATCCGGAACTACTCATTAGGCAATGGGGCGTGGTTTTATGTTGGGCTGCTCAGCGAGGGCTATTTAAACTGTAACAAACCACGGCTGGTAACGCTGACTTTGAGCCGTTTTGAAGGTTCGCAGCGCGTGCCTGCTGCCAGCGCCCATTAAACCTCATTCCGAAAGAGCTGAACGGAGTGGTGTGTCTTTTTGTAGCGCTTGGCTCAGGAGCACTGAGACGAATTTTTGCATGAGCATCTGTATAAGGGGGTCCTTGTTTATCTTGATGACATTCTTATATTCAGCGAAAGTATGGAAGAACATGTCAAATTGTTCAAACAAGTGCTGAAAAAGCTCCTAGAGGCCAAGCTTTATGCAAAGTTGTCCAAATGCGAGTTCCCTAAGGAGGCCTTGGACTACCTGAGATACAAGGTGTCGAGTCAGGGAATCGAAATGGACCCAGGGAAGGTGAGGGCAGTGCTGGACTGGTAGCCCCCATGAACCCGTAAGCAACTCCAAAGCTTCCTGGGGTTTGCAAACTTTTACAGACAATTCATCCCTGCCTTCGCTGAGGTTGCGCTCCCTTTGACAGAATTGCTAAAAACCGGCCCGTCTCCCACCAAGCCAAAACCTAGCCAACCCCTAGCTTGGACAATGGGCTGTCAAAAATCCTTTGAACAGTTGAAACGCCTATTTGCAGTGAAGCCGATCCTACAGCATCCTGACCCAAATAAGCCATTTGTGGTTCAGGCGGACCCAAGTGATGTGGCGGTGGCTGCTGTTCTACTGCAAAGGAATGCCCAAAACAATCTAATGCCATGTACTTACGTATCAAGAAAGTTAATGGACACTGAGCGCAGATGGGCGATATGGGAGAAAGAGGCTTTTGTGGTGCGATGGGCTCTCCTATCCTGAAGACACTTCCTAGAGGGAGTTAATGAGCCTTTTGAGGTGTGGACTGACCACAAGAATCTCGAGGCGCTGAAGACCCCAAGGAAACTTTCACCCAAGCAGGTTCTTTGGGCTCAATATTTCAAACACTTTAACTTTAACCTGAAATACATCCCAGGGGGGGGACCTTTTAGCTGACGCTCTCTCCCATAAGCCTCAGTTTGACAACCAACGGGAAGAGATAGTTCATGCCATGATCTTGAAGACTCAGCCAGCTGCCCAAGCCTGCACCAGAGAGCAAACGTGCCATGGTTCCAACCTCCCCAAAGACAAGTTGACAGCAGAGCTAAAAGCGGCGCTCTCGACTGATTCCTGGTTCAAGGAAAACCAGGCGGACCTAACCCTAAGAGAAGGGTTGGCATAGAAGGGGAATAAGCTTTATGTGCCCCGCAGCATGTGACTCCTGGTGCTAAAGAGGAGTCATGATTCTTGACTAGGGGGCCACTTTGGATTTTTAAAAACCCTCCATTTGACTAGGAGACAATTCTGGTGGCCAAAGATGAAAGTTGATGTGGAAGACTATGTGAGGAGCTGTACCACCTGCACCACCATGAAGTCCAGAACAGGGAAGCCCCCTGGGCTTCTCCAGACCGTGGCCAAACCCACCAAGCCCTGGGAGGAGATTGCCATGGACTTCATAGTTGAGCTCCCTGACAGTGGGGGAAACAGGGTGATTTGGACTGTCATTGATTTGTTCTCCAAGCAAGCACACTTCACTGCCTGCAACGGACTACCCTCGGCCAAGAAACTGGCAAAGCTGTTTGTGAAACACATCTACAGGCTAAATGGGAGTCCCAAGGAGAATAATATCGGATCGTGGGGTCCAGTTTACCGCTAAGTTCTGGAGAGAGTTTCTACGGTCCATTGGGTCGTCCCAGGGGCTTAGCTCAGCTTTTCACCCATCGACTAACGGATCGGTTGAAAAATTGAACTCAATGGTGGAGCAATACATTAGGTGTTATGTAAATTATCAACAAGAAAACTGGGCGGACTTACTACCGTTCGCAGAGGTGGCTTATAATAATGCAGTACACAGCAGTACTGGGTTGACTCCTTTTCAGATAAATACGGGCATGGATTTTGTGCCGATGCCTGAATTACCTAGAGAGCCACCCACTTCTATGTCCTTAACAGAATGGATGACCTCGTTGAAAAAGGGTTGGGAGAATACTAAGAAAGCTTTAGCGAAATCAGCGGAAAGATACAAGGCCCAGGCCGACAAATGCCGGTCCCTCCAACCATCTTTCCGAATAGGTGATAAGGTGTATTTGTCAACCAAATACCTAAGATTGAGGTTACCTAGCAAGAAGTTTGGACCCAAAATCATAGGTCCCTTTCCTATAGTGAAAGTGATTAACCCAGTGACTGTCCAACTTAGCCTCCCTCACATATTAAGGAAAGTACACCCTGTTTTCCACAGTAGCTTATTGAAACCAGCCAGAGACTCTAACTTAAGACCCTTGCCAGCTGCTCCACCCCCTCCTTTGGTAGTGCAAGGGGAGACTCATTATGAAGTGAAGAAGATCCTGGACCCTAGACTCTACAGGGGTTGCTTACAATATTTGGTACACTGGAAAGGTTACCCTTTATCTGAAGCTACTTGGGTGAAAAGTTGGGATGTAAATGCTGATACTCTAGTGAAACAATTTCATGATAAATTTCCTGAGAAACCGAGAGGTCCCCCGGGGGGGGAAGGTTAAGGAGTCCTGTGCAAAGTGTTAACCCTTTCTTTTGTGTTTTGTCTACTTTATTTTTCAGGATGTGGTTCTTTCTGCAGGGGGGGACGCCTGTCAGCTTTGGAAGCCATATTAGACCAGAAGCTTCAATGCTGCCACCTTCTCATGTGTGGGACAGTAGGAGGGGGGATTAAGGAGAGGGGTTGTTAGTAGACATAATAGCATTCTTCCTGTCGGTCAAGGTCAGGGCGATCCAGCATCTGGAGAAGGAGTGATCAGGATGCTGGATCGAGATGGGACAGACGTTGATTGGAGCATGTGATCGACTGGGGACTGAGGGGATGGTTTTGGGGTTTTTTGACTTACTGAGGGAAAACCTGGGCTTTTCAGATTCGGGTTTTCCCAGATGTGCCAGTTTACCTATTCTAGTAAAGAGAACTTTGGAAAATGCTTGCTTCCGCGTCTTTACTCAGAGTTCGGGTTTTCTGGAACGCTGACACCATACAGATATTTTCATATTCCAATTCTGTAATTTTCTTGTGTAATTTTTCATAAAAAATTTCTTGTTTATTGTTTGGTGCATATATTGCTACCAAAAATATTTCCTTATAGTTCATTGTTACCTCCACCATCAAAATTCTCCCCTCTTCATCTGCAAAAATTTGTCTAGCATTTATTGTTTAATATATAAGGCCACACCTCTTTTCTTTTGCTGTGCTAATGAAGACTATAATTTCCCAATTTTAGGATATTCCAATAGTTTATTATGTTGTTTTTTGATGTGGTCCTCTTGAAGACAAATTAAATCTAATTTTAGCTTTCCTAGTTTGTTAAAAGTCCTTTTCCTTTTCATAGGAGAATTCACTCAATTTATGTTAATTGATAGCAGTTTTATTTCCTCTTCCATAGTTTTACTTGTAGATAGGTCTTGTTGTTCTAGTTGCTCTTATTTCTCTCTGTTCTTTTATATTTGCACCTTCTCGTTCTGCTCTTTCCTTTATTTCTGTTTCATCTCCTTTTTGTTGTGTGTTTCCTCCTCCTGATGCTTCTTCTTGTTCTTTGTCATCTATTTTCTCTCTTTTTCTTTTTTCATCATATGATCCAAATTGCTCGTCATAAAATTGCTCTGCTTTCTCTATAATATCCAGTCTATGTCTTTGTTCCATCCAGGTCACCAGTATTCCCTCAGGTATCAGCCATCTGAAAATTACTTCATACTTAATTAATTGTCTTGTCAGCAATTGGTATTGTTTTCTCATATCTCTTACTCTCCTAGGGATCTGTTTCAAAACTATTATTTCTCTCTCTTTGTATTTCAGTGGGTCATCTCTTGCTCTTTGAAGTATCTCCGTTCTTATTGCCTTCTTAGTAAATCTCACATGTACCTCTCTAGGAAGTTTATTTCTTGACGCATAGTTTGTATATACTGTAAATATTTCATCCATCCCAGCAAGCATCTCCTGCTTATCCACCTCCAAGGCACCCGCCAACAGTTCTGCCATTATCTCTGTGAGGTTTTCCCCTTTTTCTTCCTCAATGTTCTGGAATCTCAGAAAATATTCAGCTTTATCCATCTCCAAAGTGATTACAGTTCTCTCTAGATCCTTGTCAGCCTGTAGTCCATCTCTTCCACTTTTTTCTCTGTTTTGATTTCTCTTCTATTTTCTGGATCCGTTGTTCATTTTTAGATATTATTTATTGAATATTCTCCATTTTATCATCCATCTTTTCCTTCATGTCTTCAAAATTTTTTGTTGTAGCTTCTTGATGTATTTGGAGCATTAATTTCAATTCTGCTTGCATTGTGTTCATTTTTTCCTGCTGCAACATGCTATCCAAACATCTTTGGCTTGCTGGACTAGATGCTGATGCTGATGCTGATGATGACACAAATGTATTTTCCCCCTAATTTACTTAAGTTTGAAATACTAGTAATTTTGAATAATCTTAAAATCTTCAAGAAATTTTAAAAAGATAATCAGTAATAACTCAAATATTATTCTAATGTTTACTCAATCCCCCACCAACTTCCCACTTAGAAAATATTTTAACAAATCAAACCACCACCAGAATCTCCAAATAGTTTCGCACTTTCTATTGTTGTAATCCAAAAAAGGTTGCTTGTTAGTCTTCAGGTTCTTCAAACACTAATCTTTTCTTCTCTTGATAAATTTGTAATCCACTTAGGCCCACCAAACCTCAAAGTTCAACCACACAGGCTCATAAATCACCAAAAGGAAAGTTCAAAAAGGAAGGGGGAAAATAGTTCCTTGCTATTTCCCAGCTTCTTTTTACTTTGTCTGTTTAGTTTTTATATAAGTTCAAAGAGCTACACTGTTTAAAAAGTTACAGTGTTTCACTCTCTGTCTCTGCTGTCCCATATAAACAATTTGCTAGAGCAGGTGTTATTGTAACAAACAAGCTTATCTTCAACAGACGTTCAAGGTCATGCTTTCACTACTTTCACTTCTCTGGGTTTTTCTCCACCTGTAGATGTCGCTGTTGCTCTATTTTTTGCCTTTCTCTCTCGTTAGCTTAAGTTATATCATCTGATCCAAAGCTTTTTAAAAGTCCCAGGGGGTCAGGATTTCATAGTCCAAAAAGTTTTCAACTTAGTCTATATTGTAATTAAAATCCCCAGTCCGACTTTCCTAGCTTTTAGACTTCTTTCTCTTTCTGAAAAATTCTATTTTCTCTATTTCCAGTTCTACAGATAGCTCGCAAACTTGCTTGCCACTATTCTTGGGGGGTGGAAAACAAACCATTACACCTCCTCTTCTTTGAGTCCCACTTTCACCCAGGCTTACTTTAAGGGGGCAAGTTCCACAACAGGAGTTGGAAAAATCTCACCCAGATCGATCACACTGTTCCTCAGTTTCTATGCTTGCTTCATTGGTCGGCTGTCACAGCTTCGGTCAGGCATGCAATGGCCGTCTTTTTCTTCCCACTGGATTGAGAGCTTCCTCCGAATCAAACAAGGAGTTTGTGGTCTCCTTGTGATTGACGGAGTGTCTTCTCTGTCTTTATCTCCCCTCCAGGATGACTTGGGTCCCTCGGAACCTCCTAACAGGTTGAATTCGGCGCGATTCCATGGAGCTAAGTGGAGATGTGTCATGTCCCCGTGACGTCAGCCCCGCCTCTCTCCTAGCTGAAGCATTTATATTTTTTTATCAAGTTTTTTATTTTATATTGCATATCAATGCGTGAACAGTGTGACACCTGGATGCCATACATTACAGTACAGATAAAATAGTATTATTGATCATAGTTATCACATTCATCCAGCTTATATATTTGTAGTAGTAATATGCATTTATATCAAATTATAATCTTTTATTATTTCATATTGTTTAAACATACATAATACTACCGCAGTTGTTTCTAAACCTCCCTCTTCTCCTTGCACTTGTCTTATTTTATAAAAATGTGTCTACTAAAACATTCCCCCTTTCTCTTATTTCTGTCTTTATTCTAACTTTTATTCATGTGACCATTATATTAAAAGATGTTCCCTTTGTATTACAATACTATCCTTCATTATTTCATTGTTCAATATTTAAATATACAATTCTAATACTAATCACATTATTTAAACATGCAAATTAATTCTATTAATATTCTTTACATTCTTCCAATCTATATGATTCCACTATTAATACACCTGTTTATATTAAAATGTTCTTTCGTTTTATTACTCATTATTTCACTTTAGTATTCCACTGCAAATCATACTATTTTAAATTCAATAATGCCATTATTTAATCTCTAATTTTCCCATTTTTAATACTTAGTTCTTATTCATATTTCACTCTTCCAATCTATTTATATAAATCTATTTATATAATAAAATACTATCCTTCATTGTTTCATTATTCAATGTTTCAATAAAGTATTCTAATGCCAATCGCGATATTATTTAAACATACAAAATAACTCTATTCATATTCTTTGCTTTTGGAGGGGGCATGGCCAGCATCACAGGGACACAGTGTGAAACTTCGGGGCTCTGAAGCTAGCGCTGATATCACAGCCATTTGGGGGTTCTTCGGGGTCATAGCTGTCTTGTAGGGATGGTGAAGAATGGAGGCACAGGCTGGTATGAACAGGGAAATCGCAAATTCCCTGAAGTACTGGCAAATAGCCTCCGACTCAGCGGCTGGGAATTCAGCCAGGGAGCTGTCATAAAATGGGGCGGCCACATGGAACAAGAAAAGAAGAAAGCGAGGTGAAACATCTGGGTGAGAACAAATTGCTGTCTTGGAAATAAGATTCCTTTTGTAAAAAATGTACTGACTTTAAAAAACTTTACTTGAGAGAGAATGGCAAAAGAGGAGAGGGGAGGGAGAGGATACAAGACTATCTCCCCTGTTCCGGCAATAGCGGCGAAAAAGCAGAAGCCATTAATGAAGATAATTGACAAAGTTTGAAAATTGATTTTTAATGAATAGAAAGCAGATTGGGCAGAGTGGCTTTTTTGTGCCAAGTTTGATGTATGACTGAATTTTGAAATCCCGAGATTTGCATCTGAAAAACTAAAAACGTGGACTGAATATAACTTAAGATAACTGGGAGTAAATTGTAGTGCCATCTAGTGGTGCTAGAGAAAATTCAACAATTAAATTGAACAAAGAACACAAGAATGGAATGACCTTGAACAATGTTTTGAGAACTCTGATAAGAAGTGGTCTGGTGATTTTGTAGCAGAGAAGAAAAAAGGAAAAGAAATATACAGCTAAAAACTGAACTGCCTGCCCATTGTTTTGTGGATTTATAAATTGTGGAATGGTGGATTTTTGTATTTGGTCCTTTTTTAAAATTGGATTTTTCTCTCTCTCTCTCTTTGGAATTAAATTTTTGGAGATTAGTTTCTTTTTTTTCTCTCCTTGGAAGTTTTATATCTCTTTTTTTTTTACTCTTTTTTTTCTCTTTTTTACTTTTCCTGGAGTTTGCAAACTTCTACAGACAATTTATCCGTCCTTCGCAGAAGTTGCCCTGTCCCTGACAGAACTGTTAAAAACGGGGCCTCCTCCTGCAGCACCATGGCCAAACCAACCGCTAGCCTGGACAATGGACTGTCAAAGAGCCTTTGAAAAATTAAAACAGCTCTTTGCCGAGGAACCAATACTCCAACACCCAGACCCAGAATGACAGTTCATCATCCAAGCGGACGCCAGCGATGTAGCCATGGCAGCCGTGCTCCTACAGAAGGACCCACAAGGACAGCTCCTACCCTGTGCCTATGTGTCCAAGAAGCTCACTGAGACCAAAAGGAGGTGGGCCATTTGGGAGAAAGAAGCCTACTCAGACTGCTGGGCTCTCCTCTCCTGGTGGCATTTTCTAGAAGGGGTTAAAGTGCCCTTTGAGGTCTGGAGTGATCATAAAAACCTCGAAGCTCTAAAAAGCCCCAGGAAACTATCTCCCAAACAAATCCGCTGAGCACAGTACTTCAGGTGGTTTAAATTCAAGCTGAAGCACATCCCAGCGGGAAAGAATCTACTAGCTGATGCCCTATCAAGAAAACCCCAATTCAATAGCCACAGGGAAGAAGTCATCCACGCCATCATTCCCCCCTGACAATCAGCCGCACAAGTCACCACCAGGGTGTTGTGGTCTGCCAGCAGCCTGCGGAGCTGGCAGCGGAGTCGGACAGTGAGGAGGCTGAGGAAGAACATGGGCCAGTACTGGAGGCTGGGGAAGGCCTGGATGAGGGCTCTGCGTCGGAGAGAAAGATGGGGCCAGAACCATCTGAGAGTGATGTGCGGATTCCGGAGCCTACAGAGGCTGACAGCAGAGAGGCAGAGGAACAGGAGGAGCCTGTTCCTAATGCATGCATGAGAAGAGCTGCCAGAAGGCAAGAGCAGCTAAAGCAAAAAGGATGACTCGGGAGTAGGACCAAGAGATGATTGGCCCCTCCCATAAGGCTTAAAAGACCAGCAACAGCTCTTGGGCTCTTTGTCGGAAAACAACATTGATAGATTTGTTTCTTGTCTTGCTGCATTTATTTCTTGTTGGCGTCTTCTACTTCTGAACTTTTGCCAAGAAAAGCATTTGGCAGGTTGCCTAATTACACCAAGGTTGGTGATAAGGCTGAAGAATTGGGTTATGAAGAATTTGTTCTGAATTAGTTTGGACTACACTGAGAATGAGATAATTTTTTTAAAATTTTATTTATATGCCGCCCTTCTCCGGAGACTCAGGGCGGCTTACAATGCGTTAAGCAATAGCCTTCATACTTTTGTATATTTTATACAAAGTCAGCTTATTGCCCCCACAATCTGGGTCCTCATTTCACCTACCTTAGAAAGGATGGAAGGCTGAGTCAACCTTGAGCCTGGTGAGATTCGAACTTACAGTAATTGCAGACAGCTGGATGTTAAATGCTGCCTTAGTAGGAGGCATTAGCCTGCTATGCAACTCAGGCTGTTCTAATAAAGTCTGTTTGTTTCGAACTGCTTGCGTCTGATAATACCTACTTGGACCTGGGTCACACCAGAGGGGTCAAACCAGATGACAACCCGATCCCAACCAGGACAAGCTGATGGCGGCACTGAAAGCAGTGCTCCCAGCCGAACCATGGTTCATAGATAATAGGGATATCTTGACCATGAGAGATGGACTGGCTTGGAAGGGTTCGAAACTATATGTCCCCGCCAGCTTGAGATTGGAAGTACTACAGCGCAGCGATGATTCCAGGCTGGCTGGCCATTTCAGATTCTTAAAAATCCTGCATTTGGCCAGGAGGCAGTTTTGGTGGCCAAAAATGAAAGCTGATGTAGAGGACTATGTCAAAAGCTGTGCCCCCTGTGCTGCCATGAAAATGAGACCAGTGAAACTTCCTGGGCTCCCCCAGCAAGCAGCCAGCCCCAGCCGACCCTAGGAGGAGATTGCAATGGACTTTATAGTCAAACTCCCAGAGAGTGGGGGAAATACAGTCATTTGGACAGTAATCAACTTATTTTCAAAGCAAGCCCACTTCACAGTCTGTTCCAGATTGCCATCAGTGAAAAAACTGGCGAAGATGTTCATCAAACAGATTTAGCGGCTGCACGGAATACCTCGCGGGGTCATCTCAGACCAAGGAGTCCAATTCACGGCTAAGTTTTGGAGAGAGTTCCTGAGATCAGCCGGATCCACACAAGGACTTAGCTCGGCTTTCCATCCGAGTACAAATGGAGCTGCGGAATGAGAGAACGCAACGGTGGAACAATATATAAGATGCTGTGTGGATTACCAACAAGAAAACTGGGCGGACCTGCTGCCATTTGCAGAAGTGGCTTACAACAACGCTGTGAACAGCAGCACCAGATTAACCCCTTTCCAGATCACCAGTGGCATGGACTTTGTACCTATGCCCGAACTTCATGACCCTGACGGAGTGGATGGAGTCACTGAGGAAGGGCTGGGAAAACACTAAAAAAGCGCTAGTGGAAGCCACTGAGGCATACAAAAAACAAGCAGATAAACACCGATCTCTTCAACCTCCCTTCCATATGGGAGATTGGGTTTATCTATCAACCAAATACATAAGACTGAAGCTGCCTAGTAAGAAGCTCGTAGAGAGTTTTATATTTATTCCAAACTCTTAGTATGGCACATCTAACAAAATGATTATTAAAATCAACATTAACTTTATCATACCATAAACAGCCGTGCCATCCAAACCTTAATTCTTGGCCCTCTTAATTCAAGTAACCTCTTATTCTGGAGGTTCACCCATTCTTTTAACCAGGCCAGACAGCATGCAACAAAATACAATTTCAAGTCTGGTACACCCAAACCCCCTCTTTCCTCAGCATCTTGCAGTACCCTGACAGCGTTTCAATATCTCAAGGGCTGCCACAAAGAAGAGGGAGTCAAGCTATTCTTCAAAGCATCTGAGGGTAGGACAAGAAGCAATGGGTGGAAACTAATCAAGGAGAGAAGCAACTTAGAACTAAGGAGAAATTTCCTGACAGTTAGAAAAATTAATCAGTGGAACAACTTGCCTCCAGAAGTTGTAAATGCTCCAACACTGGAAGTTTTTAAGAAGATATTGGATAACCATTTGTCTGAAATGGTATAGGGCCGTGATGGCGAACCTATGGCACGTGTGCCACAGGTGGCATGCGGAGCCATGTTGCCTGGCACGTGCGGCGTTGGCCATTCCTCTTCCCGGTTTGCACCTGAAGCTTAGCTCACCAGACTAGCTGGCCAGTGCGCATGCGTGTACCAAAAACTGAAAGTACGTTTCCTGGCACGCGCATGCCCACTGGGCAGCTCCTCTTACAAC
>WNWU01012525.1:397073-412733 GCA_012654045.1 Ptyas mucosa
AAAAACTGCAGCCGAATTAGGCAGGACACGCCCCACTCAGATCCCTCCAAACGGGTCTCCGTACAGTAGTCTCCCTGTTGAACTACGCAACCCGAGTGATCGCCCACCCAAACGGAGCCCGCTCTTCCGAGCGCTTGCGAATGAGCTTGGGGCCCAAAAAGCGCTTCCCACTTCTCTACTTGCATGCAGTTACTGGCACTGCACCCAGGTAGCAGCTGGTGGCAAAACTCATTTAACCATAATAATTTCTAGATATTTTAAGTGTAGAGAATTCAAGTGTTGAGAATGACCCATTATTTCATCTCTTTTTCCGCACTAGGTACCACTATTTGATTTATTTGTCTTTTATTCAAATAACAACAAAAAAACCAATACAGTTCAGTATGAATTGGCTTTGCAGTCCTTCCTTGATGCATTTTTTTACATTGGTTAGTTAGTTTAAATGCCAAAGAAAAATCAATGGTATATTTTTCAGACCTTTGGAGGATCACACTGTCAATCATTCTCACTGTTCAAAGCTATTTGTTTAAAGCAAAACTAACAGGTGTGAATTAAGTTTTAGCTAAAAAATGGACTTCTGGAATTAAAAGGCTCTGGATTAAATGGTACTCCAGACAAAAGATGGAGAAGAGTATCTTGCTTTTAGACATGATAATAGCTGTCTAGAAAGGTGAGTTATGAGCTATTTTTACATCATCAGAAATTTAATTTCTTATCTGGTAAAAATGCAAAGACAAGGAGTACAAGGAGCAAATAAAAGACCTTCATGTTGGGGTTGGTTCTGGACCAAATATTACTTGTGGGACAGAAACCAGCTCAGCCCTCCTTGTGGCTCCTTGAAAAGCATCCCCCGAACATGCTCCAACACCTGAGGAGGCAGGGGAGGGCTGCAGGTTGATCCCAAGGGGGTCTGGGAGTGGGTGTGAATTCATCTCACAGCTCTCTCCATCCCCTCCTCTGTGAAATTGCTTTCTCCCACTTGCTGGTGGCCGGCAAATTCAAAAGGAACCCCAGCTGAGAATCACTGCTGTAGATTGGTTGATTCAGGGGATTTCTTTAGTGTTAACTAATAGTATTAGCTATTTTTGTTACAGGGATAGATTTGTATTGGATGCCTCTTTTTTTTTTTAATTTTCTGTTTTTGTAGACTCCAAGTCTTGAATACCCAAAAAAATGAGTACAGCACAAAAAACACAAAAGCAGATAGTGGAAGAACATTCCAAGAAGCCTGGACAGTCATTTGGAGTGATTGAACGCAGTGGGAAAGCATTATGTACTTTGTGCAATGAAAGTGTTGTGTGTCGCACATCAAGTGTCAGACGACACTTTGACACCAACCACAAAAATGTTGCTGAACTTGGTGCAACTGAAAGAAAAGAGTTTATTGCAGGGAAAGTGAGGAACTATCATTCCCAGTCTCTTAGTTTTTCCAACTACCTGTCCAGAACAAATCATCTGACAACTGCCAGTTTTCAAGTTTCACTGTGCCTAGTAAAACATGGCAAGCCCCTCTCTGATGGGGATATTATTAAAACAGCCATTTTGTCTGCGAGTAATTCCCTTTTTCATGATTTCCCAAACAGGGATAAAATTATGCAACGTATCTCTGAGGTGCCACTTAGTAGAAATACTGTTAAAGTTCGAGTCCAGTGCATGGCAAGTGATGTTGGTCAGCAGCTCACCACTGACCTACAAAAGGCAGCCTGTTACTCCATGTGCTTGGATGAAAGCACAGATGTAAATAATCATGCAAGGCTAGCGGTAATTTTGCGTTATGCTGCTGGTGACATCATGAGAGAAGAGCTGGTGAAACTGGTGTCTTTGCCTGAAAGAACACAAGGGATAGATATCTACAATGCTGTCATTGAAGGCTTTTTCATCACAAGACCAGAAAAAGTGGTTTCAATTACTAGTGATAGGGCACCTTCTATGGTGGGGGCAGCATCTGGTTTCATACAGTTGTTTGTTAAAGAAACAAAGCATAAATTTATTCAGTTCCATTGTATTATACATCAAGAAGCTCTTTGTGCCAAGGAAAGCAGCAAAAAATTTGAAGATGTCCTCAAAGATGTCACAAAAATGGTGAATTTCATCATGTCTCGTGCTCTGAATTCTCGACAGTTTCAAACACTTCTTGAAGAGGTTCAGGCACAGTATAATTGTTTACTTATGTACAATAATGTCCGGTGGCTGAGCAGAGGATGAGTCCTGGAGAGATTTGTAGGCTGCTTGGATGAAATTAGGCTGTTTATGAATGAAAAAGGGCAGGAATATCCACAACTCACTGATATGGCCTGGGTTACCAACCTCATGTTTTTTACAGATTTTACAGTACACTTCAATGTACTGAACAAACAACTACAAGGTTTTGGGAAAACAGCAGAAATGATGTTTGATGATATCAAAACATTTGAGAGAAAACTGGAGTTTTTTGAAAGTGACATTGAAAGTCAGCAGCTGAAATATTTTCCAAATCTAAAAATGCATTTAGAAAATTCTACAATATTTGCAGACAATCCTACAAGCCATCGGAAAATCTACAAGGAATATTCTAGCATTGTAGCAGCTGCAAAGGTGAATTTTAGTAACAGGTTTTTGCAGTTCTGTAAGATGGAGACAACCCTGGGTTTTCTTACTTCTCCAGATAAAGCCAAATTTGCAAAACTTGATCTTTCCTGCTTACACTGGTTAAATTTAGGAAATCTGGAAATGGAGCTAGTGGAATTTCAAGAAAGCTCCATGTGGAAAAATAAATTCTGTGACCTGCGTGAAACACTTGAGAAGATGAAAAGAAAGGGCAGCACAGTTAGTTCTGACACAGTTACCTGTATTTCTGAAAATGAAATCCTTAAAGTGTGGAATTCTCTGCCAAATAAGTTTAAGTCAATGAAAGCACTTGGGCTTGCTTTCCTTACTTTGTTTGGATCATCTTATGCTTGTGAGCAGCTGTTTTCAGTTTTGAATTATATCAAATCTGACACCAGAAACAGACTTACAGATGAACTGAGTGCTGCATGTGTTGCTCTCAAACTTACAAACTATGAGCCAAGGTTAGAAAAATTATCAGCAGGCATACAACAGCAAAAGTCACATTAATAAAAAGCATGCCAAATGCAAAATTTTACATTTCAATAAAAAGTTGTTTGTATCATTGAAAGTGCTGTTATTGTGGGTTTTTTTCCAAAGAAAAGACGTTAAACATGTATGAGTTGTTTTTTTCTAAACTAAAACCTCAGTATTCAGGTTACCATATTTTTCGGACTATAAGACGCACTGGTGTATAAGACGCACCAAGATTTCGAAGAGGTAAGCAAAAAAAGAAAAAGGTTCACCCACCCCAGCCCCCAGGAGCAGTCTGCAGGCCTCCCAAAGACTCTGTGCACCGTTTTTGCAAAAAACGGGCCTTTTTTTGCAAAAACGGGACGCACGGGGCGGAGCTTTGGGAGGCCAAAAATGGCTGTATTCGGTGTATAAGATGCACCAACATTTCCAACCTCTTTTTGGGGGGGGGAAATGCGTTTTATACGACGAGAAGTACGGTAAATTGCCATGTTGGCACTCCGAGATAAATATGTGGATTTTGGGTTGCGGTTTGGGCACTCGGTCTGAAAAAGGTTCGCCATCACTGGTATAGGGTTTCCTGCCTAAGCAGGGGGTTGGACTAGAAGACCTCCAAGGTCCCTTCCAATTCTGTTATTCTATTCTTTGCATGGACGCGGGAGTGCCACGTTGCCTTTGACAACATCAAGAAAGCCCTTGTACAGGATCCTGCATTGGGCATTCCCGACATTACTAAGCCCTTTACATTGTATGTGTCTGAAAACAAAGGAGTTGCTGCAGGGGTGTTGTCCCAGACCTTTGGCAGCTGGGAACACCCCATAGCATATTTTTCCAAGCAACTTGACCCTGTTGCCCAATGCTGACTGGGGTGCCTCCAAGCAGCTGTATCTGTTGTACTGTTATTGGAGATGGCTGAACAGTTGACATTTGGGGCCCCCATAGTGGTTGAAACCCCTTATTCCATATGCGAGTTGTTAGAATCATTTGGGGGGGGTGTTTCAATGGGTAGTAGCAAACTGATTGGCGAGATATCAAACTGCTCTTCTTGACAATCTGCACATTCAATTAAAGAGAGTGCGATTTAATCCAGCCACCTTTCTTCCCCAACTGCAACAGGACAGTTCACATGATTGCATACAAACTATTGAAGTGTTTTCTGGTTGTCCTGATTTGGTGGACCACCCTTTTGAGGATGCGGTTAGGGACCTGCGTACAGATGGCAGCAGCTTCATCTCTCAGTGAGAACAACGGGCTGGCTATGCTGTGGTCACCATGGACCAGGTAGTGGAAGCAGCAGCTCTCCCTGTTGGGACTTTGGCTCAAAAAGCTGAATTTATTGTCTTGACTAGAGCCTTGGAGTTATCGGATGGTGCAGTTGTCATTATTTATACCGATAGCAAATTTGCTTTTGGTGTAGTGCATACTCATGGTACTTTATGGAAAGAGCATGGTTTGTTAACTGCACTGGGGAACCCAATTAAATATGGTCCTCATATATTACACCTTTTGGATGAAGTCCTGCTTCCAACCAAGGTGGCTATTATAGCAATAGCACTTAGACTTATATACAGCCCAATAGTGCTTTACAGCACTCTCTGGGTGGTTTACAAAGTCAGCATATTGCCCCCAACAATCTGGGTCCTCATTTTACCAACCTCAGAAGGATGGAAGGGTGAGTCAACCTTGGGCCCCATCAGGATTGAACTCCAGGCTGTGGGCAGAGTTTGCCTGCAATACTGCATTCAACCATTGTGCAGCCAGGGCTCTTATTATGCATGTAAGGGCCCATGTTAAGAATGACAGTAAACATGGCAGAAGTAATGCTTTTGTCAACTGTGCCACGAGGTCTGCTGCTTCACATCCCCTTTCCCCCTTGGTATCTATGTGCACTCATTCCTTCCCAGTTACATGTGCTGTACCTTTCATATATGTTGCTCAGGATATGCACAGAGCTCACAAAATGGGTGCTATTTTGCAGGGGCATTGGTGGGAGAAGGATGGCAGGAAACTTCTCTCAGTTCACGAGGTATGGGCCCGCTTGAGAGAACTGCATGGAAGTACACGTTGGGGTTCCAAGGCCATGGCTGAATTTTTGATAAAAGATTATGTTTGCCCTGAGAGTTTTGATAAGGCTCTCTCAGTGATCAGGCAATGTGTTATTTGTCAAAAGAACAACCCAAGAAAACTGCAAAAGTGCCAGTTGGGTAAGCTTAGGTATGGTTATATGCCAGGTAGTCTTGGGGAAATTGATTTTACTGAACTACCCCGCAAACAAGGTTTCCAGTACTTGCTGGTTTTGGTTGATGCCTTTTCTGGATGGGTGGAGGCTTTCCTCTGTCATACTAATGAGGCTCAGTAAGTCATGTGCTTCTCAAGGAAATTATACCCTGCTTTTCCCTTCCATATCAGGGTCTTGGTTCTAATGACCCACATTTTATATCCAAGATTATTCAGCAGGTAGTGCAAGTATTAGGTATTGATACATTCCACATATTGCCCTCAATCTAGTAGACATATGGAACGCACTAATAGGGTCCTCAAATGCCAACTGGTATGGCTGGGTTCTCTCATAGCTGGATTCCCAACTTTGGCCTCATGCCTAAGCTCCTCTACCAAACTATTAAAGGCTCTGATGACAGGAAAGCACAGTTAGGGCGCAACGGGTTTCCTAAATATTTTTCTTTCTAAATATGCTTCTAGATGTACTTGGTGAGCAACATTGTAGCAACTTCTGCTTTTTATCTACTTTCGTGCAAATGGCTGTATTCCCTGCTTGTGTAACCAAATACAGTATAAAGGCATGCTGAATAAATCATATGGGGTTCTTCCAGCTTTATGGGAGGACCCACCTTTGTCCAGATCTGAATAAAGTGTGTCTCAGAGAGAATTGAACTCTGCCTCTATGTTTGTGCCAGGAGAGACCTACATTTCCTGCCTGACAGAATAAGGTAATAACATACAGTGTCACCTTTTTGCATAATATATGCTAGCCATTTCTATAACAAACCACCTATCTAATCAGCAAAACCCAAAATCAAAGTTCTCCTGTGTGCTGCTTGGAGAGTCCAAGCATGGGTTAAATTCGTCTGATTGGCCAGCGACTGAGTTGCAAATCTTTGGCCACACCTCTTCCTCCCGTCCGAGCCCCAGTTTTTTCAACTCAGTTGGCCTAGAGAGACTTATTTGAGTTGCTTCCACAAATTAATTAATTAGGATATTGGACATTTCAAAACTACTAAATTGTTGCTACAGTTGGCTGGAACGCTGGGAGAGTCAGAGAGCTGCCTTCCGCACCAGGAGCGGTGCTGCGATCAGCGTTGTAGCCGCCTTTGCCACATGGTGGGCTAATTCTTTCAGCTGGTGTGGCAGAGCCCACAGAACTGATCAGACCTGGTTCTTCACGAATCGAGGCTTCAGTCAAAGATCCAGCTGGTGGCAACGTGTTGGGAGCGTGATTGGCAGTGCCGCGCTGTGATTGGAAAGCTGATAGCCGCCATTTTGAGGGCGGCAGCTACAATCAGAGTCGTTGCAAACAGCGAATTGGGGCCAAGAGGCTCAGAGGAGAGCATCGGCGCAGACAAGACCTCCAGCACCTGAGGATTCGGTTTGGAGCAAGGAAGGCAGCCATAACGCGCAAGTAAACCGTGTTGCCGGTTTTCATGCGCTTTTGGGGGTGGCGTTTGTAACTGTGTTGCCGGTTTCGCGCCTTTGCCACTGAAGCTGCTTCTGCAGCCTGACCTGCACTTACAAACTATGTTGCCAGTTTGGCACTAATTCTGTGGCCTGGACTGTGCAGTGAGTACCTGCATTATTGATCAGTGATAAACGTTCCCTCTTAGGGGACTATTTACTGTGTGCTTCTCGAGGCAATTGATAACAGCAATTCCAGCAATAATGGCGGACTGTATGGAGTCTAATAGTAGTAATTCTGCTGAATCTTCCCCCAAGACAGCAGATGGCTGAGACTTCTGAGCCCAAAAGGGCGAGACCAGCAGCCAAAGGGCCTTCTATTAGATCCAAGGCCAAACATTCTAAATCAACATCTTCAGCATCTGATAAGGATGCCCAGAGAAGGAAGAAAGCCCTGGAAAAACAGTTTGCAAAAGCCCAAAAGCAGGCAGAGGCTGCAAGGACCCCAGGGATCTCTGGGAGCACTAGTGAGACTTGCATGTCATTAGACATGGAGATATCATCTCAAACGCTAATGGATGACCAGTTAAACTGGTCTCCTAATGTGATCACGGAGCTGCAGGAATTTCAGCCAACTTCCTATGAGGAAGCAGGTGATCTTGACTCTGGCTTCTCTGCTTCAGGATTGCAGGCTATGTCTGGCAACCGGGCTTCAGTTCCATCTGCCACATTTAATCCGACTGCGGCAGGACTCCGCCCTCAGGAAAATTTGGACCAGGGGTTGTCTGTAGAATTGCACAATGTCATTACTCAGACTATTGCACAGGGCATTATTGCAGCTCTCCACCAAAGGGGGTTAATGGGATCATTACCTCCAGGATCTTCTCGGTCAGGGGCTAAGCATCAGCGCTTCCAACCAGATATGGGTTATCTTAGAGAACCACATTCCCCACCTCCTTCAATGCACAGTGAGGCTTCGCTAGAAGGGGAGGAAGCATTTAGAGACTTTGAATTCTCAGAGGATGAAGGCGTCTCCCCAGACAAGCCCATGTATTCTGGGTTATTTTGCCCTAATCTGTTTAAGACCTTATTATTTAAGGCCAAAAAGCCAATATGGGGAGGCCTGACAGTCTTATTGACAACCCCATGGCATCTCAGGATCCTTGTGCCAGCCTCTTTACGGAGCAGGTCACAGAACAGGAAGTGATCCCCTCACCCAAGTTCTTTGTGGATGTCATACAAAGGCAGTGGGAGCAGCCTGCTTCCATTCCTGCCCCTAGTGGAATGGACAAGAAAATGTACACGGCAGAGCAAGAGCTAGAGGAGCTCCTGCAGATCCCAGCTGTGGAGGCCCCACTGGCCACTTTAGCTTCAATGGCCATTCTGCCTTCAGACACTGCAGAGGGGTTAAAGGCAGAGGACAGGAAAGCAGAAATGTCAGCACGTAAAACTCACCAGTCAGCCACCTGGGCTATTAGATCAGCCACAGCTGCGTCTTTGTTTTCTAGAACTTTGCTTTTATGGCTGCGTCAAATGCAGGCCAGGGCCTCCCCAGAGGATTTAAGACTGCAGCAGGACATTAGTAAATTGATTGCAGCAGCAGACTACTCGGCTGACGTGACCCTCAATGCGGCCAAGTTTGTCTCAAGAGCCCTTGGTGTCTAACGTTACCTCCAGGCGCTTATTATGGCTTTGTCAGTGGCAAGCTGAAATGAAATCAAAATGGAGCTTTTTGGGGAAGTGTTAGACCCCATCCTAGTGGAGGGGAAAGATAAGAGGAAGGCCTTTCCACATCTTATAAAAGAGCGAAGAGGAGGACTACTCCCTATTATAGGAGGCAGCCCTTTCGTGGTTCAGAGGCGGGATTCTCCGCCCCACATTACCAGCGGCCATACCCACAGAGTATGGACCGGGCACAAGACAGGTCATCATTCCAGCATAGAGCTCGACAACCTCAGTCCAAACAGCCCTTTCGGGTACTACTACAAAATGGAAGGGTACTACAACAGGTTCTGCTGGCCGAGGGGACCCTGGACCATTCTGTTTCCCACCCTTCAATGATTTAGCTTGAGTATATCCCATGCTTGGACTCTCCAAGCAGCGCAGAGAAGAAGGAACATTGGACTTAACTGAATGTTCTTTCTATGTGCGCTGCAGGAGAGTCCAACCCCACCCTGGTTCTGGTACAGTCCGGGGTCCAGGATTGGTTGGTTCCATGATTAGGCTACATCCTCTCCAGGTCTTCATTAAAAAACTGAGGCTCGGCTGGAAGAGCCGTGGCCAAAGATTTTGCAATTCAGTTGCTGGCCAATCAGACGAGTTTAACCCATGCTTGGACTCTCCTGCAGCGCACATAGAAAGAACGTTCAGGTAAGTCCAACGTTCCTTTCATTTTTTTTCCCCGCCTCAAGCACACAGTCCACAAACGGTTTCCAAGTAGAAACAAAGTTGGTTGTATTCAGTCAATTCAACCATCTCTGCTAACTCCATCAGCTTTTGCAGCCAATCATCTATTGTGGGAATTGTTTCTTTCCACTTTTGCACATAGAGCATTCTTGCTGCTGTCAGCATATAAAATAAAAGTTCACTTTAAGAATCTTTTGTATTAAGATGTGAATCGTCCTCCAATACTTCTTTGCTTTGTCACAGCTCCACCATAAATAATAAAAAGTTCCTTCTTTAAATTTCCAACATATATTTGAAGTACCTTTATACATTTTTGACAATTTATCCAGTGTTATGATACCAGTGGTACATCATCTTATAAAAATTTTCTTTTAAATTACAATTTAATGTAAATTTTAAACCCTTCGTCCACATTTTCCCATTGTTCAAGCATTACGTCCAAAAATCTTTGGCTATTGACTCGTACAATGTTTCACATATTCATTCTTTAAATTCAATTTCAATAACAATTTATAAACCTTAGCAATAATATGTTCATCATTACCTAATAATAGTTTCCAATTTGTTTTTTTACAGTCAAATCCATAACTTTTTTTAAACCTTTCTTTCCATTGTAAATATGTAAACCAGTGGCAGACATGTCCTTCTAATTCCAACTCCTCTTTGAATTTGAGGGTAGGCTTGCCATAATACAAAAATATTTGACCATAAATCCACCAGTCTGGCCTTGCCACCATTTCTTTTCTAAAGAAATGGGGTGACACCCGAAGAGGCATCTTTGCAGAGAACCTTACTTTATATTTATTCCAAACCCTTAGAATGGCACGTCTAACAAAATGATTGTTGAAGTGAATGTTTACTTTAACTTTATCATATCATAAATAGGTGTGTTATCCAAATTCATGGCCCTCCAGCTTGAGTAACCTCTTATTTTGGAGAGTCACCCACTCTTTAAGCCAGACCAAACAACATGCATTGAAGTACAATTTCAAATCTGGTAAACCCAAACCTCTTCTTTCTTTAGCATCATGCAATAATTTATATCTAATTCTTGGTTTTTTCCCTTGCCATATGAAAAAGATGTCCATTTGCCATTGTTTAAATGGCGTATCGGTTATAACTATTGGTAAAGTCTGAAATAGACATAACATCTTTGGTAAAAAATTCATCTTAATTACCTATATACTCGAGTATAAACTGACCCGAATATAAGCTGAGGCACCCAATTTTACCACAAAAAACTGGGAAACCTTATTAACTCGAGTATAAGCCTAGGGTGGGAAATGCAGCGGCTACTGGTAAATTTCAAAATAAAAATAGATACCAATAAAATTACATTAATTGAGGCATCAGTAGGTTAAATGTTTTTGAATATTGATTTCAAAGAAAAACAGTAAACTAGCTCTGTAAGTGGAAAAGAGGATCAACAAAAACAAAAATCTTGTCACCATGGTGAAGAGAAGCAGTTGTGAAATGAGTGACACGGTTGTTAAGAATGCTACAATGGGCATAAATGATGACCAGTCATAAGTGCGAAGACCAGTCAAAAGTGCAAGGACCTGACAGAAATCACTTTTTTCAGCCCCCTGGGTAGTCCTTTTGTGCATATGGACTACTCAGAGGGCTGAAAAAGTTATTTTTGACTGGTCCTCGCACTTTTGACCAGTCCTCGAATTTACGACTGTCCTCACATTTTACATTTTTTGCCCTATCTTATCACCATGGTGAAGAGAAGCAGTTGTGAAATGAGTGACATGGTTGTTAAGAATGCTGCACGGGCATAAATGTGAGGATGGTCATAAGCGTGAGGACCGGTCAAAAGTGCGAGGACCTGTCAGAAATGATCTTTTTTTCAGCCCTCTGAGTAGTCCCTATACACATATATCACATGACCAGCTAGCCACGCCCACCCAGTCACTGGCTTGATCTAATTTCAGGCAGGTTCAAGCCTCTGTTAAGAGATACCTGCATTCTCTCTCTCTCTCTCCCTCCCTTCCTTTTTCTTTTTTTCTCTTTCTTTCTTTGTCTCTTTCTTTCTTCTCTCTTTCTTTCTCCCTCCCTTTCTCCTTCTCATCTGGCATTCTTAGAGCTCCACTATTGATTAGCTTAGCCCAGCGGTGGGCAAATGTGGCCCTTTTACAACCTGTGGCCTTCAACTCCCAGAATTCTTGACCAGAATTCTTGAGACAGCCAAGCTGGGAGAATTCTGGGAGTTGAAGTCCACAGGTTGTAAAAGGGCCACATTTACCCACTCCTGGCTTAGCCTGAGCAAGGATAGCTAGCAGCCAATTACAATAAGCTCTCAGTTACAATTACAATAAGCTCTCAATTACAATAAGCTCTCAACTCAAGCTCAGTGCACATGGGATCTCCCTAAACAGTGAGGATTTCTTTGTTTCTTTCTCCCTTGAAGCCCCCCCCCCCCCGCCCATTTTTGCTTCCAGGGGGCTGCAGGGAGTCTTGCTAGGCACCCTCCTTATGCCCCTAGCAAGCCTCCCTGCAGCCCCTGGGAGCCAAAAAGGGGCATGGGGGAGGGGCGCTGCACCCCCGCCTCATTTTGCCTTTAGCAAGCCTCCCTGCAACCCTTGGGAGCCAAAAAGGGGCTGGGGGAGGGGTGCCGCACCCCCCCATGCCCCATTTTGCCTTTAGCAAGCCTCCCTGCAGCCCCTGGGAGCCAAAACAGTTGCAGGAAAAAAGGCATTTTTCCTCACTCGATTATAAACCGAGGGGTGGCTTTTTTCAGCATAAAAATGTGCTGAAAAACTCGGCTTATACTCGAGTATATACGGTACAGAGATTCTGCCAAATAAATATAATTGCAATTTATTCTGTCTTAATAGGACTTTTTTCATATCATTCCAAAGAGGCCCAAAGTTATTTTGGAACATATTAGAATTTGTATTTGTCAGTGTAACCCCCAGGTATTTCACCTTTTTCTCCACCTTAAAAACCAACTTTTTTGTCAATATTTCATAATCCTGAGAGGTCATATTCTTAACAAGCATTGTTGTTTTCTGTTTATCTTTTTTTTTAATTGAAAAAGTTTTACAACAATTATTATCACCCTCCCCCCCCCCCCCCCCCCCCCCACCCTCCCTCCCCCCCCCTCCCCCCACCCACCCTGACTTCCCAGAGCAGAATAGAGTATTGCATATAACAATCAAAAACTAAATTAATCTAACTTCAATTATAATAACAAATCCCCCATAGAACCATAACTCCACTACAGATAATATACATCTAAAGTTTACATTCATCCATAAGCAATTTGGTATTTCTTTGTCTGGTATTTGTTCTGAATATATTCAATCCATTTTGTCCACTCCAATATATATCTTTCTTGAGTAGTATCCTTCAAATAAACTGAAATCTTCGCCATTTCTGCCAAGTTCGTTACTTTCAGTATCCATTCATCAATAGTAGGCAAAAAGTCCTTCTTCCAATATTGCGCCACCAATAGTCTAGCTGCCGATATTAAGTTTAAGATCAATTTAGTCTCTATTGTAGTACAACCTGTTGTAATACCCAATAAAAATAATTGAGGAGTAAATTTCAACCTTTTTTTTAAAACATTGTGTCACCCACCATATTTTTATCCAAAAAGCTTTAATTTTCTTACAAGACCACCAAATATGAAAATAAGTAGCATCATCACAATCACATCTCCAACATTTAGGTTGCACATTTGGATACATATATGATAATTTTTTAGGATCTAAATGCCATCTATAAAACATTTTGTAAAAATTTTCCCTCAAATTTTGTGCTTGTGTAAATTTAACATTTCTAACCCAGATCTTTTCCCAAGTTTCCAACTTTACCGGTTCTTGAAAATTTTGTGCCCATTTTATCATACAGCCTTTTACCAATTCCGTTTCTGAATCTATTTCCAACAAAACATTATATAACCTTTTAATATGCATTTGACTTTGGTCTCTAAATCTGTTTTACCAAATTTTCCTCATATTGCATTAAACCAACTTTTTGATCTTCCCTCCATCTAGCTTGTAATTGACCATATTGAAAACATGTATAAATTATACCTTCTTCTTTCAGTACATTTAAAGATTTCAACTGCAGTTTACCCCTTTCCATAAACAGGAGCTCTTTATAAGTAATCACCTCCTGTTTCTGCTCTGTATTTATATTCTCTATTGCATGTCTAGGATTTGCCCAAATTGGAATTTTATAATTTAACTTATATTGATACTTTTTCCATACCCTCAATAAAGCATTTCTAAGTATATGACCTTTAAAAGCCTTGTCCACCTTTTTTTCATATAACAAATAAGCGTGCCATCCATATAATAAATCATAACCTTCTATATTTAAAGTTCTGTCTTCAGTTAAGTTAAACCAATCACTAATTAGTGTTAAAACAGCTGCTTCATAATACAATCTTAAATTTGGCATCTTAAGACCTCCTCTCTCACGTACATCCTGTATAATTTTCATTTTTATTCTTGGCTTTTTCCCATCCCAAATAAACGTGTTAACCCCTTTTTGCCACTCCCTCAAGTTTCCATCTTTCTTAAGCACTGGTATCATTTGAAACAAAAATAAAAACCTAGGTAGTACATTCATCTTTATTGCTGCTATCCTACCTAGCAAAGACAACTGAAGTTTTTTCCAAGTTTCCATTTCTCTCTGGATTTTTTGCCAGAGCACCTCATAATTATTTTTGAAAAGTTTCGTATTTGAAGCTGCAATATAAATTCCAAGATATTTAACTTTTTTAACTACTTCGAATCCCATTATTCTTCCTAATTCCTCACATTGAGATGCAGACATATTTTTAGTTATCACTTTTGTTTTATGCTGATTTACCTTAAAACCAGATACCTTACCATATTGAGACAAAATATCCAACATAGATGTAATTGATTCAATTGGTTGAGATAAAGTAACTACCAAATCATCTGCAAACGCCCTTAATCTATAATCTTGTTGTCTAATTACAATTCCCTTTAGCTTATTCGAATCACGTATGCTATTCAACAGAACTTCTAAAGTCAAAATAAACAACAATGGAGACAGGGGACAACCCTGTCTCGTTCCTTTCTCAATTTTAAAAGACTTTGTCAAACCTCCGTTAATAACTATTTGTGCAGTTTGTTCCTGATATATTGCCCTAATTGATTGTATAAAATAATCTCCAAAATGCGTTTTTTAAATTATCTTAAACAAAAACTGCCAATTCAATCGATCAAATGCCTTCTCTGCATCCAAAAACACAAATGCTGCAGGAATTTGATTGTTTTTTTCCAAATATTCCAATAAATTTACAATTTGCCTAACATTGTATTTCATTTGTCTCCCTTGTATAAACCCTGACTGATCAGTATGAATTAATTGTTGCATCAAATAGCACATCTATTTGCTAGTATCTTCGCAAAAATTTTATAATCAGTAGATATTGGCCTAAAGTTTTCTGGTCTAACACAATTTTGATCTTCTTTTGGAATCAATGAGACAAAAGCTGTTCTTCAAGATGGCGGAACTCCCCCCCAATTGAATTTTACTAAATAAAATTCTAAGCGGTTCTACCATTTCATCTTGTAGCTTCTTATAATAAACAGCTGTTAATCCATCTGTCCCTGGAGTTTTACCTAATTTTAACTGTTTAATAGCTGCAGCAATCTCCTCAGACGATATTGGACCATTCAACCCTTCTCTCTGTTCCGTTGTTAAATCAGGAATATTCTTGTCTTTTAGGTACTTATCTATATCTATGCCTTGAATTAGATCCCCTGAATATAACTTTGAGTAAAATTCTAAAAAAGCATTTTTAATCATATCCTGTTGATATACTTCCTTACCTCTAAATTCAATCTTTTCAATAACTCTTGATCTTTGTTTTTTTCGTAAAGTACAAGCCAACCATCTACCTGGTTTATTAGCATTGCAAAATGTGTTATATTTAGCATATTGTAAGCTAGTCGCCACTTGGTCAGCCATAAGCATATTAAATTGCTGTAGCAATATATTAATTGTCTCCCTAATTTTACTAGCTCCTGGAGTAACCACAAGTAGTTGCTCTTTCTTTTTAATTTCCTCCTCTATCTCCTTCCATTTCTGTTGTTGTTTCACTCTATATTTATTGTTCATATGTATTAAAACTCCCCTCATATAGGCCTTACTAGCATCCCATACCATTTCCATAGACGTACCTTTATACATATTATTAGTAAAAAATTCCTTCATTTGTTTTCTAAGTTCATTCACATTCTCTTCATATCTAAATAAGTTTTCATTTAATCTCCAAGACCTCCTTTCTCCCCTTTCCTGTTCTAATTCCACCCAAACTGGATTATGATCCGTTAAGGTTCTTGGACATATCTTCACCTTCTTCACCCTAGAAAGGAAATCATTTGTAGTTAATATAAAATCGATTCTAGAAAAAGATTGATGTCTGTCAGAAAAAAAAGTAAAATCTGCATCATCCGCATTCCGTATTCTCCAAATATCTCTTAGTTCCATATTTTCCATCATTTCAAAAAAGGATTTGGGTAATTTAGAGCGTGCTGATATTGTAGACAGACTTCTTTTATCTTTCCTAATATC
>WNWU01012527.1:0-11797 GCA_012654045.1 Ptyas mucosa
CCCCCCATGAAAGATGGAGGTTCTGGCCTTGGTGGATCTCCTGCTGTGGGGGAGGAAGGGAATCACAAATCCCCCCCAAAAAAACTGGCAGGTGGATCCTAATTAGATCCTGGGGGAAGCAGGTCCTTGTCCTTGTCTGTTTCCACCCCAGAGAAATGAGGGATCGAGTGCAGATCCACCTGGGGAGACTAGATCCCTTTCCTTCTCCCCCTTTTTGGAGGGGCGAGTGGGGCCCTGTGGAATTGGGATCGTAGAAACACCCAGGAGTATAGAAGAGTCCAGAGGCAGATGCATGAATAAATGTCTTAAGAGCCTTGGTAGTACAGTGGTTTAAAGCACCCTGTTATTAATACCAGATGCCTGCAATTATTGCAGGTTCGAATCTCACCAAGGCTCAAGGTTGACTCAGCTTTCCCTCCTTTCTAAGGTAGGTAAATTGAGGACCCAGTTTGTGGGGGCAATATGAAGGCTATTGCTTAGCGCATTGTAAGCCGCCCTGAGTCTCCGGAGAAGGGCGGCATATAAATCAATTTTTTAAAAAAATGTATTTATTCATATATTAAAGCATATTAACTATGTACAAAGGCTGTCTTGGTATTCATTATAGGATAGGGGGCACACAGTGTGTGTGTCTATCCTGATCAGAGATCAATTCTCATGGGGAACAAATGCATAAGAGAGCATGGTGGAAAGGTTGGAGGGGGTTTTATACTCAGGGTAAGCCCCTCCTTTCCACATAGGGGGGGAGGCACTCTCTGCCTCCACTAGTGTCTATATGACACATGTGCCAATGGCTTGCAAATACTTGACAGTTCCCCTCCTTGCGAGCCAATGGCATGCAAACACACTAATGCAATGCGCAACAGATTTTACCCTGTGAGACATAACTTTTTACACAGATCTTTGTGCCTATCCGCTGGTAGAGGTTTTGTGAAAATGTCACCTGTTTGATGTTTGGTCTGACAGTGTGTTAAAGATATAAACCCCATCTCTACTAGTTGCCTAACATTTTGATAACGGATATCAATATGTCTGGACCTTTTCCCCACCTCATAGGCTTTGGCAATGCCTATGGCCCCGGTGTTGTCTTCTATAATTTGGATGGGCAAAGTCGGTGGTGTCCAGATGCTAGAGATTAAGGCATCAAACCATATCAGATTGTTCCCTGCCTCTGATAGGCATGCAAATTCAGCCTCAGCGGTGGAGCACGAAACAAATTTCTGTTGCCCCACATGCCAATAGATGGGTGCCTCATTTAACAGTACCAAGAAGCCCGAAGTACTCCTACGTGTCTTGGTATCTCCGGCCCAGTCCGCATCCACGAAGCATTTTAATTGGGCCTTGTCTCTATTCTCAGGTTCCAAGCGAAGCACGTAATCTGCTGTGGTCTTGAGATACCTTAATAGCTTTTTAATGGCCAACCAGTGGAAATGGGTAGGATGTTCCACTTGTCTGGATATCAGGTTCACGGCCAGGGCAATGTCTGGACGGCTCCAGTTACTTATATATAATAATGAGCCGACTACTGACTTAAATAGAGTATTATTTTGGAACTCTGGGCTATCCTTGTGTGCCAATCCATAATAGTTGGTCTGCATTGGGATAGCAGTTGGCTTGCTTTCTTCCATTTTACATTTCACCAAAAGTTCCTCTATCTTCTCCTTTTGGGAGAGAGCAAAACCTTTTGGTGTAGTAATGATTTGTACGCCTAGGTACTTGTCCACATATCCTAAAGACTTTAGGGTGAACTTTTTTTGTAGGATCCTGGTAAATATATTACATCCCCCCTTGTCAGGCCCTATATATAAAAAGGTCATCGACATATCACTAGGACTTTCTCCAGCCCCCCCTTTGGTATCCCTTGTGAAGGTACATTTGTCAGCTGGAGATGGATGGAAACCCAGTGATTTGAGTGTTGTAGTCAGGCATTTGTACCATATTCTGACTGATTGTTTGAAGCCGTACAAACTTTTCTTCAGAAGCCAGGTGTGGCCTTCCTGCTGCTGGAATCTGGGGGCACCTCTGATGTAAATTGTTTGTTTGTGCATGTAAATAAGCAGCTTGCACATCGAATTGAAAAATGTGTTCCCCACGTGCTGCTGCGGTGACCAGAGCAGCCCTCACACTTTCCGCTCTCACGGTGGGGGAGTATGTTTCATCAAAGTCCTGCAAGTAGTGCTGTGCGTAGCCTTGTGCTACCAGCTGGGCCTTATAGAGGAGTTTGTTGTTGGGCATTGGCTTGACCTTGTAGACCCAACAGGTGCCAATTGCCTTCCTCTATTTGGGGACTTCCATGGGGATGAAGACTTTCAATTTTTTGAGACTGTCCATTTCCCACTCCATTGCCACCCTCCACCTGCGCTGTTCTTCCTCGGGAAGTTGGAGGACATCTGTGTATGTTTTAGGGGCCATGGTAACGCTGTTGACCAAGGCAACACAGCCAATGTCCAACCTTTTGGGTGGCACTCCTTTATTGGAGCGTTTTGACCATCTGGGGAATTGCCACTCACCATCATCACTGTCATCCGGAGCATCGGTGTCGGAACTGCCGGATACATCTTTCCAATCAAAATGAGGCAGGCCTCTGTCCCAGGCGCTACGAAGATATGGATGATTTGGTGAGGCAGAAGGTGTGAAGTCACCCAAGGATTGCTTGTCCGAATCATCAAAGTCAGGTAGGGATTCATCACCATCTGGATCTCCGCTGGTCTGTTGTTTGGAGTTTGTTGGTTCATCCTCTTTAGGTGGTGCTGGTAGTTCAGTGTCATTTCTAATAGGGGAATAACTGGGTTCATTGGAATGAATTTTTGACCAATTTGACCCCTCCTCAAAGGAAGCTGATCTTGAGACAATGACAAGGTTATTTTTGTCTACAAATCTAGAGGCCTTGCTGCCGGTTGCATAACCTATAAATCTGAGCCTCCTCGATGCCTTGCCCCCCTTTCTTCTGAGGTGCTTGGGAATATGGACCCAGGCATAGGAACCAAAAATTCTCAGGTGTGAGAGACTAGGTTTCCTTCCATGGACCAGGAAGTGTGGGGTTTGGTCAATAGCACTACTCCATGTCCTGTTGACTAGATAATTAGCCATTTTGACCGCTTCTGCCCAAAAAACTTGGCTCATGTCGGCATCTGCAAGTAAGCAGTTCATGACATTCTGCAGCACGCCATTTCTCCTTTCTACAATGCCATTCTCAGAAGGAGTTTGAGACAATGATTTAAAATGGAGGATACCTCTCTCCTTCATCCACTTTTCAAAATTCCTGGATGTAAACAGTTCCCCTATCGCTCTGCACCTGAGTGATGCACACTTTGTGTTGCGTTTGGATCTGGTTGTAAAGATATCTGAAGTTGGTAAAGACTTCAGTTTTGTCCTTTAAAATAAATACATAGCCATAATGAGAGTAATCATCGACCACTGTTTTATATTATTAAAAAATAATGCCCCTTGCCAAGGGAGGGTCTAAAAGGACCAACCAAATCCATGTGTACCAGCTGATAAGGGTAACTTGCACGTCGGGAAGAGACCTTAGGTATAGCAGCAGTTTTTGATTTTGCTGCCTTACAGATGGCACATTCCAAATAGGTATTACAATTCTTTATCTTAAGCCCATTGGAAAAATCTTGCATTTTCCTAATAACCGAGAAGCTGGCATAGCCGAGCCTGCGGTGTAATATATGTGCACAATCCAAATGTAAAGGTTTACCCATGCACACTTTGTCAACCTTATGTATCTTATCATTACTTGATAATGATAAGATACATAACTACTTTTCCGCATTTATTGCGTCATCAGGGAATCGTCCGGCCGCCCTGTTCAGGGTGACCCGCTCTCTGCTTCACGCGGGAGTGCGGGAGGACCCCTTGGAAGGCAGGGCGGAGGATTTCGGACAATACCTGTATGACAAAATTGCTCAGATTCGGGGGGATTTGGACTCCGACTGGGTAGATCTGGGCGGGGTGACAAGGAATAGTCTTGAGAATGTTATCTGGGAAGAGTTTGACTTTGTGACTCCTGATGATGTGGACAGGATTTTGGGGAGACTTAGTGCGGCCACATGTTTACTGGACCCGTGTCCCTCCTGGTTGGTACTGGCCTCCCGGGAGGTTACACAAGGCTGGCTCCAGGGCATTATCAACGCTTCCTTGAGTGAGGGTCACTTCCCTGCCGCCTTGAAAGAGGCGGTGGTGAGGCCCCTCCTCAAGAAGCCTTCCCTGGACCCAGCAGTATTAGCTAACTATCGTCCTGTCTCCAACCTTCGCTTTATTGCGAAGGTTGTTGAGAGTGTGGTTGCGCAACAGTTTCCACAATTCCTGGAGGAAACATCTTATCTGGATCCGTTCCAGTCGGGTTTCAGGTCTGGGCACAGCACAGAGACGGCATTGGTCGCGTTGGTTGATGATCTCTGGAGGGCTCGGGACAGGGGATGTTCCTCTGTCCTAGCCCTATTAGATCTCTCAGCGGCTTTTGATACCATCGACCATGGTATCATGCTGCACCGGCTGGAAGAGTTGGGGGTGGGGGGCACTGTATTACAGTGGTTCTCCTCCTTTCTCTCCGACCGGTCGCAGTTTGTGTTGACAGGGGGGCAGAGGTCGACCTCGAGGCCTCTCGTTTGTGGAGTGCCGCAGGGGTCGGTCCTCTCGCCGCTTCTGTTCGACATTTATGTGAAGCCACTGGGTGAGATCATCCGTGGCTTTGGGGTGAGATACCATCAGTACGCTGATGACACCCAGCTGTACATCTCCACCCCAGGCCACCCCAATGATGCCCTCGAAGTGATGTCCCAGTGCCTGGAAGCCGTGCGGATCTGGATGGGGAGAAACAAACTCAAGCTCAACCCGTCCAAGACGGAGTGGCTGTGGTTCCCGGCATCCCGATATAGTCAGTTAACTCCATCACTGACTATCGGGGGCGAGTCTTTAGCCCCCGCAGAAAGGGCTCGCAATCTGGGAGTCCTCCTGGATAGGCAGCTGTCCTTGGAGGAACATCTGACAGCTGTAGCCAGGGGGACCTTTTGTCAGGTTCGCCTGATTCGCCAGTTGCGGCCCTTTCTTGATCGGGATTCCCTGTGCACAGTCACTCACGCCCTTGTCACTTCCCGCCTAGACTACTGTAATGCTCTCTACATGGGGCTCCCCTTGAAGAGCACCCGGAGGCTCCAACTGGTCCAAAATGCGGCCGCGCGGGTAGTGACGGGAGCAGCGTGGCGCTCCCACATAACACCGCTCCTGCGCGAGCTGCACTGGCTTCCGGTGGTCTTCCGGGTGCGCTTCAAGGTGTTGGTGATCACCTTTAAAGCGCTCCATGGCATAGGGCCTAGTTATCTCCGAGACCGCCTGCTGTCACCGATGACCTCCCATCGACCCGTGCGCTCCCACAGAGAGGGCCTCCTCAGGGTGCCATCAGCCAAACAATGTAGGCTGGTGACTCCCAGGGGGAGAGCCTTCTCTGTGGGGGCACCCACCCTCTGGAACCAGTTGCCCCCGGAGATTAGGAGAATTCATGACCTCAGTGCCTTCCGCCGTGCCCTAAAAACACATTTTTTCCAACAAGCCGGGCTGGCTTAAGAAGAAATTTTAAATATTTTTAATATTTTAATTGGTCTGTGAGTTTTAAATTTTGTAGCCAAATTATATATATATTTTAAATGTCTTAATATTTATATTTTATGTTTTTTATGTCTGGCTGTACACCGCCCTGAGTCCTCAGGGAGAAGGGCGGTATATAAATTGGAAATAAATAAATAAATAAATAAATTACAAGCCTTGGTCTGTGCAGGAATGACAGTAAGCACTGGATTAATGGTCACCTTAGACTTCCTCAGGGTTGGCTGAGGAGTTGTGTCCTTAATGGGCTCAGCCTTAATGGCTTTGGGTGTCCTAGGAGCCATTTTAGGAGCTTCATTGGTATTAGGTCCAGCATCCTTGAGTTTGGACAACCTGGGGGCTGGCACAGGAGCTTTCTGCTCTACCTGGGCGCTAGCCCCCTGTGTCCTCTTGTTAGGTGTCTTATGCCTTTTGACCTTTGCTGTTGGGGAAAAATAAGGCAAATTGTTGATTTTTACAATATCGCCAACAACATCCCCACTTTTGAAAACTTAATCTCCACCCTTCTCAAATAACAGTTTTACATTTTTATCCTCAGTCAATTTTAAAATACTTAAAAGGTTGTTCTTGACTGAGGGAACATACAGTGCCCCAGTAACATCTCCTATACCAGGCACATTGATCACGCCTTCCCCAGTTACCTCTGCCTTGTCCCCAGTGGCAACTTTTACTGAGGACTTGAGTGGGTGTAAAATCTTAAATCATTGCTTCTTGGTAGCTATATGCATTGATGCACCTGAATCAAGAAGCCACAGCCCATCAGCATCCTTTACCTGGGAGGTGGGATTGTCACTTGTGACACTACAGAATTGGTATCCTTTATGACCACCTCCCCCTCTTCCACGGCCTCTTTTATTTTTATTATGCTTAGGTCCAGCCGTGTTGGCCCTAGAGCGAGGGCACTCGCTGTGACCTTGCATGCCACAGTCAAAGCAGGTGGGAAGGGTATTAATCCTTTCACTGCTGTCCTGGCGCCTCCTCTGAGGCCTAGGCCTGTGGTACGCCTCCTTCATTTCTTGTTGTCCCTCATCTCTGCGCCTTAAATTTTCCTCAATAAAGCGACCAGAAAAGTATTCTATATTTCTTTGTTCCCTAGAAACCCCTTCTAGAGAAATAATAAAGGGACTCCAGGATTTGTCTAGGGAGTTCAACGTTACACTAATTAAAGTGGATTCAGGAACAGGCTCCCCCCCTTTATATAAGCTCATCCCTCATGGCTTTAAGCGTTGCCAAATGTTCCCCCATCTTGACTCCAGGTTTGAGTTTATAATTGTGAAAAATTCTTGACAATCTGCTGGTTGCAGCCATATTGTCACTATGGGACAAATTATATAAGGCAGTCCAAACTTCCTGAGCTGTGAGGCCGTCTGAAAGACTGGCATACAGAGCTGTGTCTATAGAACTTAACAGGGTTGTGTAAGCTCTTTTATGCAGAAACTCGATTTCAGGGCTCCAAGGTAAAGGGGGTGGTCTTTTGATCATGTCCAGAGTATTTTCTCTTAAGAGAATTATCTGAACCTCTTTACACCATTTTTTAAAATTCTGACCACTTAAATGTAATTTTTCAAAATTATTTGGCAAAGTTACAAAATTATTGCCATTAAACTGCATTGGGAGTTGTTCAAAGGCTTGAAAAGAGCCTGTTGTGAATGGCATTGGGGTCCCTCAGCCTGGGATCGATTGCTTAGCTCTGGTTCCTTCTTGTAGTCTTTTTGTAGTTTGAAGTAACTGGGCAGGAAATGGAGCATGCTCCAAAGCCTTTTCTTGTTGGAGTTCTGATCTCTCTCTCTGAGCTCTGAAGTCAGGTCTGGCTGAAGCCTCAGCATAGGCCCGAAAATCAGCTGTGTGGCAGGGAAATCTTGGAGGAGGGGGAAAAAGGCCTGGAGATCTTTCCGTAGACTGGAAGCCCATCAGATGAGCTCTGCGGGCTGGATTGGCATGAAAATGTCTCTGGATCTCCCCTTCTCCATCAGAGGAGCAGGATTAATGTAGATGATGCGGGTTCAGCTAGATGAACACTGAAGGGCCCTCTTAATTCACAGTATTGTTATTATAACTAATATTAATAATATGATTAATACGGGATCTGCTAGATGATCACTGGACAACTTTCTATTCACAGTATTCTAAAAGCAGGAAATGCATCTGGTTGGAAAAAATACAAACTCAGCCAAATTCCTTTTGGATAGGAGATACAGTACATTGTAAGGAGGCCCCTAAGTGTCAGAAGATAGGAACATTCTGGTGACATACAGCTTAAAGGTTGGTTAGGTCAAGGGTATCCACATGAGCTAGGAATCATCTATCAACAGAAGATAATTTGAATCTATGCTCCAGTAATTTACAGAAGAATTACGACTGTTTGGCAAATATAACAAATGTATGCAATAATAAAACTGCTGTGTTAGCAGAATCCTTTGTTTGAAAAGGTATAAGAACTGTGGTTTCAAATTCATAAGTTATTCAGACTTTCAGGTATGAATCTGCTCTGAACCTGCACAATAATAAACTGGCTCTGGTTGACCCGGAATGTTGTTTGGTCCCATCATTCTATAACATTTTCTGGCGACTTGCACGAAGGGACTAAGGAACAAAGACGTTTGTTCTGCCTGACAGCTGCCCCAGCGGGGATCGACGCCTTCCCAAGGAAAAGTTCACTGGCCGGCCATTAGGACTCCATTGATGTCTACAAGAACCTTTTAGTGAGGAGGTGCCGTAAAACCCGCTGCCCAGAGCAGACGAAGTCAAGGATCCAAAAGGCCAGCCAGACCCAGAAATTTCAACAAGGGGGCAAGAAGCAAGAAAGCTGGCAGAGTGAATATATGTAAGAGGGATAGCCACCGACTTTGTGGTGAAGAGGGGGCCTGATCACCCTCCTAGGAGACAAGGCATCATCCTAAAGTCTCTTGTTAGAATTGTGGGGGTGGTTAAATGGTCGCAGTTCTCAGAGATAGCCGTTGGAACTGTCCGGTGTCCTGAGTCGGCCGTAGTGTTTTATTAGGATGGGTTGGAGTAATCGTGTCCCCAGGACACTGTTACAGTTCAGGTTAGAAGAGTGCCTTTAGTGAGATCAGTGACAGATCAATCAGAAGGCAGTTTCCCTTTGGCTTAAGAAATGTCAGATGGAATGTGTAAAAGTGTGTTTGATGAAAGAAAAAATAAGACCAAAAGAAAGATAGTTAGAAACAAAGTTTTCAGTCAGGAGGATGAGGAAGAAGTTAGTCGCTCTCCCCCATATGCACCACATCCCGTGCCACCAAGACAAAACCCTATCCACCCTTGCCAGTGGGTATGGTGCCAAGAACCATTCAACCTGGGAGAAGTCATTTGCAAGTCAAAAGAGAAGTTAAAAGTGAAAGAGACAAAAGAATGTAACACCCGTCTAAATGGGAAGACTCATATAATTTGACTTGATCAATTTGGTGTGATTTGTTACAAAATTCCTGGATATGCGTCTATAATAATAGCATGTAGAATTGATTGTGATATGTCTGGTCAGCCTGCAAATTAAGTGAACATCTCAGCTTGAAGCTGGGAGAAACGGAAAGTAGTTAGGGCCCACAATCATATTTATGATTTAAACTGCTCTCTGAGTTTTCCCACTGCTTTAAGAATAAGCTATAGGTTGCCCAAGGAAATAAAATTAAAACAAAAAAACAAAAAACAACCTCCACAGGTCTGGAAATGTTTGATGTATGTAATCATTTCCAAACCTGCAGGAAGAATGAAATCTTCTAATAACATTACACCAAAGGTTATTTAGAAAATGGGGCATTGGCTTGTGAAAAGAGCTCCCTGAAATAATTATGACTAGTTTGCATGAAGGAAGCAGTGAATGAAATTTTTGTATGTGAAATTGGTTCATAGAAAAAGTCTGATTGCAGTACAAATGTGAATGTGCATGTGTGAGATGTCCGGACTGAGATCTGTGAATGCCTGTGTGTTGAGGATGTGGAAGGAGGCTAGAGAGAAACGCAGAGGGTTAACCTCCCTCCCTTGGAGGAGAGAAGGGGGGGGGGGGCAGGCTGCGACCGTGTGTTCTTTTAAACCATTTTTTTCTCTCTCTGCTGAAACAGCCTGAGAAAGGAGGGGGAAATGGGTGATCACAAATGCAGCTTTTCCTCTCACTGTTGCGGCCTCTTTTTCATCTGCATATAAAAGCTATGCAGATATATTTTCTTTTCTGCTCTGAATGCCATTTTGATTTTATTTTATTTTTTTCTGGAAATTTTTGAGGTTTAAAATATTTAATTAAACCTATATAAAAGAAATGATTTTGAAAGATTTTCTGAATCTGGCTTGCATTTTACTGAAGGCAGAGAATGGACACTAAAGTTTGATCCAAAGATATTTCAGAGCACGGATCCAATATACTTTGTTTGTTTTATTTTTGAAGTCTTTTTTTGTATTCCTTTCTGTCTTTATGTCTGCATGCATCTGCATGCTTCGCAGACAAAGTGCTCTCTCCTATGGCATATTTTTTGTTTGCTTGTTTGTTTGTAAGCAGCATAAAGTTGTTGCCTTTTAGGAATTGTTACAGAGCTGGGTTAGCAATTATAATATGTAAAAAGAGAGATCAAATACTTAGGACATTTGATTAATAACAGCAGTAATATTATTGTGTTGGGGTAGTTAAATTATAGCCTAGGATTAAACTTGATTTAATGGATGTTCCTTTGGAAGAAGGAGCTAATTTGTTTATAGATGGATATACAATAGTAGAAGGGAGAGAGGAAGTTTTAGTGGAAGCCAGAAAGTTGCCTTTAAGTTGGTCTGCACAGACTTGTACTGACTTGGATGCCAGGATGGCAGTGGTAGGAGGAATTGAATGTTTAGTGTTATAAGAAGAAGGAGTTAGAGAAAGTGGAACCGATGGAAGGGAGAAGGTATGTGATTTGTTTTTGGATCATAGGGAACCTTCGGACGGCGAAGGAAGAAAGGAATGTGAGGGTGGAACCAAGTGATAATGGGTAAAAGAAGTGGTGGTGCAGGCAGGAAAGATAGAGTGAAAGACTGCCCAATCCAAAGAAGGGAAGCGTAAGTGTACAATATGATGGCAGAAGATGAAAGTCAGTACTAGTGATGTTGGGTGATTCCTTGATAAATTTAGTAGTGGGACTTAAAGAAGAGGAAGTGGTGTTTTTTATTGACAGAGGTCAGATTAAGTGGAAAAAGTATTAGAATACACTTAATTAGTGAAGGGAGTAGGAAAATCACTCTTGATAGAATAGAAGGGGTGGCATCTCAGCCTCTACCTTAAAACAAGCAAGAACTAAGGAAATTCTTAGGTTTGGTTGGATACTGCAGATTCTGGATTGATGGGTATGCTGATCTTACCAAACCCCTATATGCAAAATTAATTGAATCTTAACCTTGGAGTTTGAAATGGGAGGGACACAAAAGAGGAAGCCTTGAAAATTTGAAACAAGCTTTAACCAAGGCTCCTGTACTAAGTTTGCCAAATTTGGAAAAGCCATTCCATCTCTTTGTAAACACAGAGAATGAAATCGTATGAGGGGCATTGGCTCAGTATTGGGCAGGACAAAAGAAGTCTGTGGCATTCCTGTCAAATACTGGTCCAAGAAAGTAGGAAATTGACCCTTGGGGGAGCCCTTATTGTGAGCACCCCATCTAAAATATTAAACAATTTTAATGCAGCAGGCAGACTTGATTTTAACTACTGATCACAATTTGAATCTAACATAGTTCTTAGCCAACACCAGATCAATGGATCAGTATGGATTAGAACATTATTGTGCTGAAGTAATTGATTTACAAACAAAAATAAGACCTGATTTTTAGGAACACCCCCTGGAAAAAGGGGAAGCAATTTTCTATGCTATTATAAATGGACACACTAAAGAGATCCTGGAAGCAAGGGGTTTGCCTTGAAATTGGTCTGCTCAAACCTGTGAATTGTATGCACTAACTCAAGCTTTATGTATCTTAAAAAAATAAAAATAAAAATAAAAAATAATTTTTTTTGAAAGGGCTAATAGATCATTGAAAGCAATTACCGTATATACTCAAGTATAAACCGACCCGAATATAAGCCGACCCCCCCAATTTTACCCCCAAAAAGTGGGAAAACTTATTGACTCGAGTATAAGCCGAGGGTGGGAAATGCAGCGGCTACTGTTAAATTTCAAAATAAAAAAAGACCGGTCAAAAGTGCGAGGACCTGTCA
>WNWU01012528.1:0-26408 GCA_012654045.1 Ptyas mucosa
GGGGGGGGGGCAGGCAGAACCGGTTCGATGATGTCATATCATCACCGCTACCAGCTAGGTGGAACCGGGCCGAACCGGGAAGAACCCACCACTGCTCCAAGTGCTTCAAAGGTACAATTGGGAGTCCCTGTGTTTTGCTTTATCTTGGTGGATTGTTGATTAAATCTGATGGGATGGGCAGGTCAATCCTTACAATGAGAAGAATTGGTTGACTTATATCCCAGGTCCATTATTTGAAAGTTATCCCACTGTATGGTCCTCAGTTTCCACTTATAGTGCCTAATTACCAGAACTTTGATGGCTCCAGGTTCTGGCTTTTGTTTTGGAATGCCAGGCTGACGTGTAACATGGCTTCTCTTATCCATTACGTTACCTGCCATGTCTCACTGAAGCCTAGTTGTGGTCATAGAGAAGGAAACTCCTTCTTTGTTGGAAATGTGGCCACCTACTTTGTGGGTTTGCCTCGGGTGAGAACTCAGGGAAGTGCAGTAGGGGTGGCTGTTGTCATCCATGTTTTGTTGTAGGCTTTCAGGAGGTTGTAGCTAGAGCTGTCTTTTGTCTCAGGTTGAGCCAAGTGAGTTAAACCCCACTGACCATCATGGAAGAGTGTGCTCTCCTTAACCTGGATTCAATTGAAACCATCTTTCCTGAGCTGTGTGGAGTCTTCAACTGAATTAACAGGCGATGTTCACAGGGAGTTGCAAAGATTTTGGGCTTCCAAGGGAAACAGATTAAAAATGGCATCTTTCTCCATTGCATTTTCAAAGAAATCCCAAAGAAGCAGTGGACTCATCTTCGGTCAGCCATAGAGCCTGTGAAAGTATTGACTGAGATTTTAAAACTTTAAATTTAAATTTAAACTTAAAAAATAAAATAAAATTCCAGTAGCTGGGAACCTTGTCCTGTGCAAATGTGTGGAACAGGTCATCACACTAAACCAGCAGTTGGATTATATATTTTGGCATGGTGCATTGTGCCAATGTAGCCCTTTCCTTAACCGAAGTTAAGGATGTTGTGTGAACTCACCAAGGCAGTCTACTTGCACACAAGGTTGAAACCTTTTTCTGGGTCTGCTTTTGGATTCAGAGTCCAAGGCAATCCACAAAATAAGAGATCAGTCTAGTTTGGGATCCTGTTTTGCAAAGGAAGGAGCCTCTCAGGTTTTGCCCCCAAGTCCCTCTTTTCCCCAGCCAACTTCTACCCATTCTAAAACTTTCTCCCCCTTAACCAAACCACGGTCGTCATTTCCTCTTAGCCAACTCTCATCCCCAAAATTGATATTTCTAGAAATCGTGGGAAATAAAATTTTACTTGTTACTTGTTACACTTGTTACACTTATTGCAAACAATTTTAAAATTGGCTCCAATTTAGGATTCGGATTTAGGATTCATATAGGGAGATCTAATAGAAAATAAAACCACAAACAGGCACAACTCTTAACATTGGACAGGGTTCAAAACAGTGGTGAAATGCAATTTTTTTTACTACTACTGCTGAAATCCACCTCTGGTGCACACCATCTCAGCTACAGACCTCACAGCACACTGTTTATTTAAAAGAATCAAGAGATTTCAAAGTATAAATGCTCTCAGTGTTTTTATCAATATGGAAAGACAACACGGAAAGTGTCAAGGAAACTAAAATAAAGCTTCTACCAAAACTCTAATTTTCTTTCTTTTAGCCAAGAATGCCATAAACAGGTCATCACTTTCCTATCTCTTGGTCAGCTCTCATGAGTCAGAGGGGGTCAGAGTCCAACTCAGGGAGGGTTGCCACATTAGTATAATAGGTGGGAGGGGAAGATATGGTGGAAGCAGGGGGCCACATCATGTTCGGGGAGTGCGCACTCGCTACCTTAGAGAGATTGCGTACTCCGGTCCCCAATGCTTCTCTCGTTCCCCAGGTTGCTTAGATTCTCAGGGCCAGAGCCTTTGGCTGATGACATGCAATGACAGGTCCATGGTTAATAAAGCCCCCCTCATTCACGATCTTATTCAAGAGGGGGGAGCGGACCTGATGGGCATTATGGAGACCTGGTTGGGCCAGGAGGGGGGAATTCCCCTCGTGGATAAGTGCCCGCCTGGTTTCCGTGCATTCCATCAGCTGAGAGCTCAGGGCAGGGGCGGGGGGTGGCGGTTATCATAAAAGAAGGTCTGGATCCAAGGGAGACCACTGTACCACAGATAGCCGGATGTGAGTCCCTCTTCATGAAGTGGGGTTGTGGAGTGCAGATGGGTTTGTTGATCATGTACCTGGCTCCCTGCCATGTGGCAACAGCCCTGCCTGAGCTGTGCAACGTCATAGCCGGGGTGGCAGTTGCTACCCCCAGACTTTTGGTCATGGGGGATTTCAACCTGCCATCCATCGGTGAAACGTCTGAGGTAGCCCGGGAGTTCATGGCTTCCATGACAGCCATGGACCTGACTCAGTTAATTCACAGCCCCACTCACATTGGTGGACACACTCTGGACTTAGTTTTTATCTCTGGGCAGTGGTCGAGTGGCCTTGATACAGGGGATATAGTCATCGAACCCTTGTCATGGTCGGACCACTCGCTCGTTCGACTAGACTTTCTAACCGCTACACCCCGCCGCAGGGAGGCGGAACCGACTAGGTGGTTCTGCCCCAGGCGCCTGATGGATCCTGATAGGTTCCAGATGGAGCTTGGGCCAATTCCTGAGACTCTAGCTCATGACTCGGCTGAGGATTGGTAGCCGCCTGGAACAGTGCGGCCACCGGGGCCTTGGACCGCGTTGTGCCTTTGCGGCCTCTGACCCGGCATCGAACTCACCTAGCTCCTTGGTTTTCCGAGGAGCTGAGGGAGCTGAAGCGCCAGAAAAGACGCCTGGAGAGCAGGTGGAGGACCAGCCGGTCCGAATCTGACCGATCGCTAGTGAGGTCTCATATTAAGACCTATCTAGTGGCGATAAAAGCGGCAAAATCTACCTATTTTGCCGCTCTTATTGCATCATCAGATAATCGCCCAGCTGCCCTGTTTAGGGTGACCCGCTCCCTCCTACATCTGGAAGCGCGGGATGATCCCTTGCAGGGTTGATCTGAGGACTTTGTGCAGTATCTGCATGACAAGATCGCTCAGATTCGGGAAGATCTGGCCTCCGACTGGGTAAGTTCAGACGGGATGATTGAGGCAGGTCTTGAGAATATTATCTGGGAGGAGTTCGATCCTGTGGCTCCCGAGGACGTGGACAGGATTCTGGGACGGCTGAATGCGACCACATGTTTATTGGACCCATGTCCCTCCTGGTTAGTGCTGGCTTCCCGGGAGGTTACACGAGGCTGGCTCCAGAGGATTATTAACGCTTCTTTGAGTGAGGGTGCCCTGCCGGTTGCTTTGAAAGAAGCGGTGGTGAGGCCCCTCCTCAAGAAGCCCTCTCTGGACCCGGCTGTTTTGGCCAACTATCGTCCAGTCTCCAACCTTTGTTTTATTGCGAAGGTTGTTGAGAGTGTGGTGGCGCTGCAGCTTCCACAGTACCTGGATGAAGCTGTCTATCTAGACCTGCTCCAGTCCGGCTTCAGGCCTGGGCACAGCACAGAAACGGCATTGGTCGCGTTGGTTGATGATCTCTGGAGGGCTCGGGATAGGGGTTGCTCCTCTATCCTGGTCCTATTAGATCTCTCAGCGGCTTTTGATACCATCGACCATGGTATCATGTTGCGCCAGTTGGAGGGGCTGGGGGTGGGGGGCACCGTTTTGCGGTGGTTCTCCTCCTACCTCTCCGACCGGTCGCAATTGGTGTTGGCAGGGGGGCAGCGGTCGACCCCGAGGTGCCTCGCTTGTGGGGTACCACAGGGATCGGTCCTCTCACCCCTCCTGTTCAACATTTATGTAAAGCCGCTGGGTGAGATCATCCGTGGCTTTGGGGTGGAATTCCACCAGTACGCTGATGATATTCAGCTGTACATCTCCACCCCAGGCCACCCCAACGATGCCCTTGAAGTGATGTCCCAGTGCCTGGAGGCCGTGTGGGCCTGGATGGGGAGGAACAGGCTTTGTCTCAACCCTTCCAAGACCGAGTGGCTGTGGCTTCCGGCGTCCCGATATAACCAGCTGGTGCCATCGCTGGTTATTGAGGGTGAATCATTGGCCCCCACGGAGAGGGCTCGCAATTTGGGCGTCCTCCTGGATGCATGGCTGTCTTTAGAAGAGCATATGACGGCCGTGGCCAGGGGGGCTTTCTATCAGGTTCACCTGATACGCCAATTGCGTCCCTTTCTGGATCGGGACTCCCTACGCACAGTCACTCAGGCACTCATCACTTCCCCCCTGGACTACTGTAATGCTCTCTACATGGGGCTCCCCTTGAGGTGCATCCAGAGGGTCCAGTTGGTCCAGAACGCGGCCGCGCGGGGGATTATGGGAGCAATGGGACGCTCCCATGTGACACCTCTCCTGCGCGAGCTACACTGGCTTCCTGTGGTCTTCCGGGTGCGCTTCAAGGTGTTGGTGACCACCTTTAAAGCGCTCCATGGCTTAGGGCCAGGGTACTTACGAGATCGCCTTCTGCCGCCAATAGCCTCCCACCGGCCAGTACGTTCACACAGAGAGGGCCTCCTTAGGGTGCTGTCCGCCAGACAATGCCAGCTGGCGACCCCCAGAGGGAGAGCCTTCTCTGTAGCGGCACCCGCCCTGTGGAATGACCTACCCCCAGAGATACGCATGATACCTGACCTCCGGGCTTTCCGTCGAGCCCTGAAAACACATTTATTTCATCTAGCCGGCCTGGCTTGACCCTATTGTTCTGGTTTTAAATTGTAAATTGGTTTTAACTTGGTTGTTTTAAATTGTGGGCCAAAACTATTTAATTATTTTAAATTGTTTTTTAATTTTGTATGCTCTGTTTTTATTTTGGCTGTTCACTGCCCTGAGTCCAGCTGGAGAAGGGTGGTATACAAATTAAATAAATAAATAAATAAAATAAATAAATGAAAAAAAAGTGATATTTCTAGAACAGATGGCAAATTAAATTTTACTTCAGTTGCAAGGAATTGTAAAATCAGTTCCAGTTTAGGATTAATATATGGAGATCTCATTGAAAAGAAAATCCCAAACATTTAACATTAGGTTGGGTTCAGGGATTCTAATTGCTTCCATGGTGCACAGACAGCACTAGAGTTAAATGTCAGCAACCTAGAGTGGCACCAAACTCTTGTGTGATCTTCCTTACTAGTCTCTAGAGATAAGAGACCACATTGAAGGAAAGCAGAAGTCACTTTTCTGGCTATTAAAGTATCTTCCTCCAGCATCACTTTCTGGACATGTCTTAACAGGAAGGATTATGACCACTACAGAACAATGCCCCAAGGGGGGGGGGATCTGTGATATTCCCCCAACATGCTTTTCTCCAGCTACCCCTCATTACATGGAAGAAATTCAAGGTGGTGGTTGTTGTTGTTTTGTTGTACTTGTATATACAGTATTGGATTTTTTTTTCCTGGAGTACAAGTATGTACCATTTTCTGAGGCTTTCCTGTCTCCCATTTCACATCTCATTCTAAGGTTTTCTTGAAATTTGAAAGATTATAAAAGAAATATTAGTTTGTTTTCTCAGATACTGCAAAATGAACCAAGTGCCCAGATGATCAATATCCAGCTAAGAACTGAGTCCAATGTATCCCCAAAAGAATAATCTTCCTGTTTTATGAAGAACATTTGGGCAATATCATTATTTCCTTTGCCCTACTCTTGTTCCTAACCACAGGCCTTGTTTTAATCATATTCCTTAAACACCTAGAAACTCCCTTTGTCAAAGCCAACAATCGAGATCTCTCCTTCATCCTCCTGGTCTCCCTTTTGCTTTGCTTCTTATCATTTTTCTTCATTGGTCAACCAAGAAAAGCCACTTGCCTTCTCCGACAAACAATGTTCAGCTTTGTCCTCTCAGTAGCTATTTCTTCTCTCTTGGTCAAAACCATCATAGTGGTGCTGGCTTTTCTGGCCACAAAACCAGGAAACCAAGTGAAGAGATGATTGGGGAAGAGGTTGGCCAACTCTATCATCCTTTCTTCTTCTGGTGTCCAAATGTTCATCTGTGTCATGTGGCGGGGAGTTTTTCCCCAATGCCTTGACTTTGACCTCCACTATCAACCAGGAGAGATCATCCTTCAATTCAACAAAGGCTCTGTCACCATGTTTTATATTGTCCTTGGTTCCCTTGCTGTCATTTGCTTTCCTGGCCAGTAAGTTGCCTTGTGCCTTAATGAAGCCAAGCTGATGACCTTCAGCATGCTGGTCTTCTGCAGTGTTTGGGTCTCCTTCCTGCCCACTTTCCTGAGTACCAAAGGAAAGTCCATGGTGATCATGCAGATTTTCTCCATCTTGACCTCTAGGGCTGGACTGCTGGGTTGCATTTTCTTCCCAAAATGCTATATTATTATCCTGAGGCCAGATCTAAACAGTAAGGAACATCTAATGATAAAAATAAGGAAATGATGGTGAAATTGTCGCATGGGCTCGTTGCATTTATTTTTTTCATTGCAGTTATTGCTCTTTTGTATTCTTCATTTGAATCAATGTGACAGTTAAGGTTATTAAAACTGAAGGAAATAGACATATGAAGAGTATAAAACTAATGAAATTAAATTCCAACATAATCATCAATAAATAAAATAAACTAATAATAATTAAAATTGCCATACATCCAGGAATGAACAAGTTCAGAAATAGGACTCTAAATGCTAGATCTGTTTGAACATGGTCACTTTCTCTCTCTATGACTTTTTCTGGGAAGTAGGTATGAGCAATGGAGCTGGATATTAAGATCATGGAGCACCCTGGATGTCTACATAAGTTATTACTGGAGGTCTTATGTAACATCACAGATCTTATGGGACCTCAGAGTTCCATGACTCTGTGTTGAAACATAACTATCCTAACAATCTTTCTGGACATGTCCAAAAAGTAGTGACCCTGCTGCAAAACAGCACCTGGAAGGCTTAACACCCTCTGTGAAGACTTGATCCACATAAGGAAATTGAAAATAGCCATGAATCAGATTTGCCTCTTATCCAAACAAGCCATTTGATCCTCTTGTCCCCAAATGGGAAGCTTTTAGCATTCTGCTGTATGAATCAAAAAATAACCCAAGATAGAAAGTGGCAGGATGGAATCCCTGAGTCTTCACTATCTAGGGAATTGCAGGAAGGGTGCACCTTCTCTAGAAGCTACGTAGAGAGCAACTGTCTTTGCCACACCCAATCCTAGGGAAAGGATATGAGATAATAACTAACAGGAAAAGAAGGAAAGTTGGAGTTCCATTCTCTGGTCTCCCTTCCCTTAGGTGTTTTTTTTTTTTTTTAAGAAAGGCACTCTCTCTGCCACCTTAATCATAGCTGGAGCTGTATTTGGAATAAAGCTTCTTTGTGCATTCAGAAGTTTTCTGGCAGGCATCTCTTAGTGTTTATTTACCATTTGATTTTTTATTAGTTCCAAGATCAATTCAAAATGTCTTGAGATTTGAGATAAAGTGGCCAAATAAACCAGAGAAGCTTCACTAATTCCCAGGGCCATGGATTCAACTGAAACGGTATCTGTTTCCTGAAATCTGCAATTTTTAAATTGTAGGCCAGTATTTTTGCCCAAACCAAGTGTGTGGAATAAAAGCTTCCAGCTTTTCCATCTCCCATTACCTAGTCGAAGCTCAGGTGATTTCTGAGGCTGGTATCTGGAGGTTTGAGATCTCCCTGGACTAAATTCCCTCCCTCGAAAAGACAATTCTTCCTTCCTCTTCACTGACAGCACTTAGAGGTCTCCGGAGTCTGAGACAATCCCATCTCTGCCACCAATTAATGCAAATTCTGCTTTATTTATTTATTATTTTGAACCACCAATCAGTAGACTGATACAGACACAATACTCCAAAATCCCTGGAAACTTGAACAGGTGATTTGGGTTTTCTGTCTGCAGTGGCTGAGGAGACATTTTCATTTCACAAAAGAAAAGCTTACACATTTTTTCTCAAAAAAGAATTGTAAATTGTAAATGCTTTTCAACTAATACCAAAATTAACCTTAATACTTAAACTCTTTTCTATTTCAGCTCTCTATTTTTTATAAGCTCTATATCCATACTACAGTCATGTGAAAAAGAAAGTACACCCTCCTTTGAGTTCTCTTCACACTTGGTTTTTCCATTTTGGCTTTCTTTTTGTAAAATGAATGATGACATGGTGTCTTGTCTTGTTATTCATCTGAGCTTGTATTTATCTACTTTTAAGAACTGCTGAGGACCAGATGACTTTTACTATGTCCTGATATGTAAACCATGGAAGTGAAAGAGGCTGTACTTATTTTTTCACATGACTGTATTTTCTTTAATGTCCATTTTCATTGCATCTTCCTTCTTTTGATCTGCTTTTAGTTTCTGTTTTCTATTTTCCTTCTGTCAAAGTCTAGAATTTTTCTTTCAGTTTTAAAATACTTTTAAAACATTCTTTCATTCCCCCCCCACCCTTCTGATTCTGAGTTGCATCTGAGCAGAGTTTCCTAAAAGAGAGAAGATTTCCCCTTCAACTCCTCCAGTTCTGAGGGTAGACAAAAGACCCGCCCCCCTCTCTCCCCAGTGGCTGCCTCTGTTCCTGGACGGCCCCTGTTGCCATGGCAACCCAGCAGCAAATCAAACAGAAGGGAAGAGATAAGGGTTGCTTGTCAGCTCAGCCACCAATCAGCCTGATGAAGAAGTGGAGAAAAGAGAAAACATGAGGGGAGGGAGGAGAATGTCCAAATTAATAATAAGAATTTTATTCAACAAATTTAGTGTCAGAAGGCTCAAAATACAGTTAATGGTGATCTAACTAAACCGTGGGATATCTAGAAGGGGACAAGTTCTTTGTCCCCTTTGTTGTTTATTTTGACTCTTAAAGTGTTGACTTGTCAAGGCCCAAGAGAAAGGAGAGCAGAAGGGAGGTACTGGTAGCTTAGTTGCCTAGCAACAGAGTCAAGATTCCGACCAGTGACAGTTGGCTGCAGCAACATTCCAAGGAGTGTCAGCCCATATAAGAGACTGGGTTCCCTCTCTTCTCTTTGCTGGAAATGATATTTAGTGCACATCACATGTGATCACATCAAATGGGATCCCTGTGTATGAATTTCACTGTTGACCCTTAGGCTATTGGAATGGCTGAGAACTGTGACTCTGCTCTTGGATCTTGGAGCTCTTCTCACACTCCTCTTTGGAAAACACCCTTTGCAGAATGAAGTTGCCCTGAATGACTAATTTCAGGAAAGATTTGAGGATGAGATTTTCCACAAATTAACACAAACCGAATGTCTGATCACAATACAAGGGGTAACTCAGCTGTGCTTTCATATAGATTGGTACCTAAACAGCAAAAGGCCAGAGCCAATAACAATCCTGTTGTTATAACTGCCATATCTCACTCATGTGTAGTCTGAGAAAACTTCCACTGTGGAACCCATGCAGATTTTGGGTGAATGACCCCATGTGAAAGATGCTGAGAAGTCAAAGAGATGGAGATGGGGACTTTGCTTGTACTGTTGTGGCCAAGGACATAAGGCAACAAAATACTTGCCCAGAAATTCAGTCTTATCTTCTTGGGAAAAGGTTCAGGTCTAGGTGGAGTCCTAAATCAGGGTCAGGTTCTGGCAAACCAAGCCAAACACCTTTTTCCATTCCCTTAAAACATCTAGTGATTTCTGTGCAATTGCTAGAGAAGAAAGTGAGCCTGGGTTCTGCTGCTCATTGGCCACACTTAGGAGAGATTTTTTAAAAAATTTGATTTATATGCCGCCCTTCTCCGGAGACTCAGGGCGGCTTACAATGCATTAAGCAATATCCTTCATACTTGTGTATATTTATACAAAGTCAGCTTATTGCCCCCACAATCTGGATCCTCATTTTACCTATCGTAGAAAGGATGGAAGGCTGAGTCAACTTTGAGCCTGGTGAGATTTGAACTTGCAGTAATTGCAGGCAGCTAGCAACTTAAGTGCTACTTTAACAGCACTTAGTCCACTGCGCCACCAGGTAAACATAGGTATTGTAATTTGATTTAATACTGTCTCAGGCAAATGAGATATAGTACACTGTAAGCCTCTAGGTACCCTGGAGATGTTCTCCCAATAAAAAAGATGATAAGGAGAAGTTGGAGTAAGCAAACAGAAGCAATTTTATGGATTTGACAAATGTTCTCAAACTCCCTCTACACCCCCCCACCCGCACACACACACACAGAGACACTAATATATGCTAAATTTTGAATGTTGAATCAGAAAATGAACCTCTCTATGTCTCAAGAATCTTGGTGGGGGTTAGATGATGGGGACACAAGGAAAGATGGAAAAATGAATAGAAAAATGTCATGTAAGATTATTTCAATTTTGATTCATGTTGCAAGATTACAAAGATAGAAAAAAATCAGTAGTACCCCTCATAGAGGAATGGTTGGTGAAAGAGACAGAACTTGCTGAGATGGACAAAATGTTTTCCTTTATTAGAGAAAGGACAATATCTATCTTTATTGGTGACTGAAACATCCTTAGTGTCTTGTTCCATAAAAAGTCCACAACAATCAACTTGAGATTTATGGTTTCAATGATTTGATGGAATATATTATAGAAAGAAGAGAGTTAAAATGTAACTTTACAGAGAGAGAGAAGTTAAAATATAATTGTACTTATAATTGCTGTGAAAAATATTGGAGGTTATTTCTTTATATTTCAATAGCTTTATTTATATCATTCCATTTTTTTAACTCTTCTATTTTCTTTTCTTGTTGCTCTTTTAGCTTTTTCTCCTATTTCTCTCTTTTTGGTTCTCTCTGGTCTAATTGATTTGTATTGCTTTTTACTAGGAGAACATCCACCCATTGCTACAAAAGCCTCTACTTCTTTGTTGCCATTCCAGAGATTAACCAGCATTTCCAGCTCCTTCTAAATTTCCACCTGGGTTACAATCTCCATGACCATTATTTCAACCCCCAAATGACCTGTGATGCTGTGTTGGACCTGCTCTTAGCTGGGGAGGCCCCCATTGCTAACTTTAACTGTAGAAGGCAGAAAGACATTTTCATTGTCCTTGAAGGGACTGAGACTGACATCTCCTCTCAGATTGCCTCCATATCCACCACCTACAAAATCCCATACAAATGACCATCACATTCTGTAGCCTATGACATATATTGTAGGGGAGTCCAATGTTGCAAAGAACCACAACCATTGATTCACTTTCATACAACTAAAATAATGACATATTACAGCCCCCTGAAATTATACAGTTATTTCTGGCATATCAATAAGATTCCCATTACACAAGTGTTTAAAATATCTTGGTGGGACATCTTGGAACTCCTCTAAGGGCATAGGACAGCGATGATAACTCAAGTGCTCAAAACAGCTCAGCAGCCATCCTGCAATTCTAGAGTACAAGGAAGGAGGGCTATTGTACAACTAGCCCTTAAATTATTTCAAGCAAAATCATTGGCTGACTAATGTATGGAGAACACCTTTGACTATTTTCTAGGACGGGCCTGTTGGAAATTACACAGTCTCATATTGCTACATTTCTTCTAGTCGTAAGCTGCTCCTTTGTATTCAGATCTGGCCTCAGGATGATAATGTAGCACTTGGGGATGAAGATGCAACCCAGCAATCCAGCACTCGAGGCCAAGATGGAGAAGACCTGAACAGCGACCATGTGTTTCCCTTTGGTGCTCAGGTAAGAGGGCACAAAAGTGACCCAGACACTGCAGAAGACCAGCATGCTGAAGGTGATCAGTTTGGCTTCATTGAAGCCACCAGGCAGATTCCTGGCCAGAAAAGCCACCGTGAAGCAGATGGCAGCCAGCAAGCCCAGGTAGCTGAGGGTGATGTAGAACATGACAACAGAACCTTCATTGCATTGCAGGATGATCACTCCAGGCTGGGAATGGAAGTCAGAGTCAGGGAATGGGGGAGAAACTCCAAGCCAGATGGAGCAGATGATAATTTGGACAGTAGAGGAAGAAAGGATGATGGAGTTAGTCAAGTTTTTCCCCAGCCATCTCTTGACTTGGTTTCCTGGTTTTGTGGCCATGAAAGCCAGAACCACTGTGATTGTTTTAGCCAAGAGAGAAGAAATGGCAACTGAGAAGATGATGCTGAAAACTGTTTGTCGGAGAAGACAAGTGGCTTTTCTTGGTTGATCAATGAAGAGAAGAGGACACAAGAAGCAAAGCAGGAGGGAAACCAAGAGGATGTATGAAAGGTCCCGGTTGTTGGCTTTGACAATGGGAGTTTCTTGATATTTAAGGAAAATGATTAAGACAAGACTTGTGGTGAGAAACAAGAGTAGGGCAGAAGAGACCAAGAGGATGCCCAGATTTTCTTTATAAGACAGGAAAGTTATACTTTTGGGGATACACTGGATTCGGTCCTCATTTGGATATTTATTATCTGGACATTTAGTGCATTTTTCTGTATCTGAAAACAGCAAAAAAGAGCATTTCCTTAATATTTCGTTAATATTCTGTTATTTTATATTTCAAGAAATACCTTTTAGGGACTACGCCTGAGTGGCGTAGCAGGCTAATGCCTGCTACCAAGGCAGCATTTAACATCCAGCTGCCTGCAATTACTGCGAGTTCTAATCTCACCAGGCTCAAGGTTGACTCAGCCTTCCATCCTTTCTAAGGTGGGTAAAATGAGGACCCGGTTTGTGGGGGCAATAAGCGACTTTGTATAAATATACAAAAGTATGAAGCCTATTGCTTAACGCATTGTAAGCTGCCCTGAGTCTCCGGAGAAGGGCGGCATACAAATATAAATAAAAATAAATAAATAAACAACTGACACCTGGAAGTTTTCCAAGATGAATTTATTAACATCTCTACAGAAAGAAGATAAGAAGAATAGCATTTTCTTTAAAAAAAAAAAAGCTATATTTCTAATAGTCTATGAGATAGGTAAAAGTCCTAGGATCACAATGATTATCAGTGTAATATGCAGAATCCTTACAGTAAACCTATGTTAAAAGTAAATAATACATCAGTTGATCTTTCTGCAGTAACAGCTGACACCATTAGGATTTTCACAGAAGAATTGGTTAACAGTAGAACAAAATGAATTAAGGACATAATTGAATATTTCTCTCTCTTTCTTTGTCTCTATTGCTAAAGTCTATCAAACTGGAGGATGCTCTAAATGAATCTCCTTCCACAAGTCCTTTCATTATTTTCAGTGCAACCCACCTTCCTGAGTGGAGATGGTCCCCTCTGGACAAGGAACACAGTCATAGCAGCAAACTGGCTCTCCTTCCCGAGTCCGCTTGACAAATCCAGGATGACATTTTTCCCCACATTTGGACTGAGGCAAAGGCTAAGTAGGAAAAAACAAGAAATTCGAAAGAAAATATGTCAGGATTAACCATATGCTGACATACTAACATGCTCTTCAAATAAGATTAAAAGTGACTGCTCAGGTTCTAGAACTGTATGATATGAGATAAAGTTGAGGTCATGAGAACATGTCCCTCCAAAAGAATGACTCAGGCATCTTTTGCTTCAGAACATGGGACATGCATGGGCACTCTGTCAGATGTCAGAAGGAGGTATTTCTAAGGCCCATCTAGGTATCAAAAAATGATCCCTTTAGAATTACAATTAGGTTGCAATAGCTGGCATGGAAGAACAATATTTGATATTAGTTAAATTTGGAAGCTTGAGGAGACTAACAATCAAGGTGAACAAGTGAATTAAAGGGTTTTCAGATGAGGTGCTCTCTGCTCATGTGTGGGTTGCTGAAAACCTCTTGCCCTGTCCTTTCATGAGACACTGGGCTCAATCAGGATAAAGTGAACCCTAATTCCAAAACTAATTTTCCATTGGGCAGGACCTCCACCCAGTAGTGATTCAAGAGCCTTGGATAGTACAGTGGTCTAAAGCCCTGTTATTAACATCAGCTGCCTGCAATTATTGCAGGTTCGAATCTCACCAAGGCTCAAGGTTGACTCAGCCTTCCATCCTTTCTAAGGTAGGTAAATTGAGGACCCAGTTTGTGGGGGCAATAAGCTGACTTTGTATAAATATACAAAAGTATGAAGGCTATTGCTTAGCACATTGTAAGCCGCCCTGAGTCTCCGGAGAAGGGCGGCATATAAATCAAATAATAAAAAAAAAATGCATCCAATTCAATCCTAAATTGAATTCTGGGAGCTGGTCAACAAAATTGCCTTCTTCTTTGCAATTTGTGGGAAAGGAAGAAGCGAACCAGAGGCTACCAGCCCCAGCACTTGAGGGCCTCGCTTATGATTTCCATGCATCTTCTCCATTTTAACACTAAGCCATGGTGTATAGGCTTATCCTAACTGAGGTAGGTTGGAACCCTTCGGGAAATATAGAAAAGACACCAAAATGTCTCCCACCCTTTTGAGCAACTCCAATGTTGACAGATAATCTTGGTTGATCGTAAGTCTCTGTTTTTTAAAAGTCACCAGAATCTCTCTAATACGTGTCATTTTTGGGAAAAACACCCAGCTCGTGATTTCCAGATCAGCTGCCAAATCACCATTTTGGTCCTGGTACAGTTCCCATGTGGAAAGATTTAAGAACTCATTCTTCTCCAGAAAGGGATGGAACTAGAATGGAAACATCCAGGAATTTTTAGAATAGTAAAATTGGTAACTTATTCTTTATTGCATGTTCTCAATTGAATCTTTCTTCTACAGATTTGTCTTGTAAATAGTTTTACTACAATTTTCAAAAGTGAAAAAGAAATATTCACCAAAATTTTCCAATCATATATGGACAATAGATATATTGAAAAAATATAACTGACAAAATTTATCTATGATAGGAAACATATAGAACAGGTGAGAAATAAACTGGATAAAGAGAATATTCATAAACTCACTGGAAAAAACAGGGCGGTCAGCAGAAAGCCTAGATTGGTCATAAAGGAGTTGCCACAGTAATCTTCCCCCAGGCAGCTGACAACAAATTGGGTGTCTAAAGGTATATCTTTAAACAAGATGTAAAATGCAAAACAAATGTTGATGTTTTATCAAAATAAGCTGGAAAGAAGGCCCAAATGGAATTTAAAAGAGAGAGAAATACAAAGTCTCCACATGTAAAAGAAAAACTGAATGCAGTGGAAAAAGAATGAGGGACATCAAACTTGATTAAGATTATTTGTGAAAATGATCTCAAAATAGCAGGTGATTGAAAACGAAATGTGAATCAGCAATGTCATGTAAACAGGGAAGGAAGAAAATGCACCCACAAGAATCTCAGGAAGTGAATGTCGCTTATTTGGGAGACCCCAAATAAGGTCAAGTAGAAGGTCTACATGAGGAGAAAAGCAGGAGGAGTTTGGAAGCACCTTTCCCAACAAACACAATCTCTTAGTTGGAGAAGGGAGAATACAGCACTCTTCCAATAACTGAAAGATGTTGCACAGAAACTTAGGATCTGTTTATAGCTATTCCAGAATCAGGAAATGGTGGCTGAATGAAAGGAAAAGCATTCCAAAAGGAGAAACAGTTTCAGAGTTGAGCCAATGAACCAGAGACTTCAGTCTCCCCTTCACCTATTTTCTAAATGCACAAACTGAGCAGCTGTCAGTCAGAGAATTTTTAACTGGGATTCCTGCAGAAGAGGGATTGGGCTTCCTAGTGTAAGGGGTGCCTTTAAAGTTATGAATGTTGTGGCTCCAACCCCCGAGCCCATTGTATCGGAGGAAGAAGGCTCCGAACATGAAGGAGAGGAGCCGGCCAAGCCTCCCTCTCCCGGCCCCTCCTCTCTGGCAATTCCTCAGGTGTCGGCCAAAGGAGAGGAGATTGGCCAGGAGCCAGGTGTCTCCGATCTGTCGGAGAGTGATGAGGGAGACAATTGTGGCTGGATCCATGCCAGCGTCGGCATGCTAAATGGTCACAGCAGATGAGGAGGCTTGCCAGAGATTGAGCTGAGTCACTGGACCACACTTCACAGGCTATATAAGGGAGGTTGATGGCCATTCCAGCTCTGTGACGGACAAAGCAAAAACTCTGGCGAGTCACTTGCACTTTTCGACAAACAATGCCTCATCTGTTGTGGATTTCTGTTCTGGACTACTTCAAACTGTCTCTATTTTTGTGTTATCTGGTGGAGGAACAACCCCTCCTTCTTGGAGTAAAAGCTCTTGGCAGGCAGCTGCTGTGTTGCTGCCAAGTTTTGATAACAAACCTTTGACTGTTTTGGAACAATTATTTAACCCTTTGGGGTGGGTGTTTGTGCGTGTGGGAGACGGGGACAGAACAATGAAGGTAAAATTCTGCAATGCTAATCATAAAACCGCACATAAAGGAATATATTTTAAAATACATATTTTAAAAAATTTACCCAAGCTTAATATCAAACTATAGCTGCCTCTTTTAACAATCTTTGTAAAATTATACCCCATGTTATTAGATTGGCCAAACCTGTTGGCCTCTTGTAGCACAAGAAGGTTGAGATGGTTCCCTTCCTTCTTCTTTTGATTGCTTCTCAAAAGGAACTAAGTTGGATGAATTCTTGTAGGGACTTCATACCTGCCACGGCTGCAACCTTGGAGCCCCCAAAGTCTCTGCACAATCCTTCATTCTCTTCCTGGATCTGGAGGAATATGCAGCATTCAAGGCATAAGCCAGAGTCTTAATGACACTGTAAAAATGGTGGAAATTCCCGACTGCTTCCAAATTTCTTTTCATTCGGGTCGCAAATGGTGCTTTCTGGGTGCATCTTCTCCGTCCTTTGACAGAAAAGACATGCTTTGAAAAGGAACAATGAAATGAGTAATAGTCAAAAGGTTGTTCCACAAAGAAAAAGTTTGTAAAGGCATCTGCCATTGGTTGTGTTTTTTTCACAAAACCAAGGGTCCAGATGTTAGTCACATATTTGAAAAGTCTCTTTTTCGCTGGATGTAATCCAATGACTGTTGTGATCCAGACTTTCCCTACAACAGGTCCTGAAAAGCCATAAAATATTAACTGGAAAGTAAGAAGTCTGTCCCAAATGGCACGATATTCTATGTGGTGAACATAGACATTGACTTCTCTCCACTTAGAGAGGGCTGCCCTGAGGGATGCTGAATTTCCAGTTGTTGAGAATTGTTGTGATATAACAACACAAATTCCACTCTTGACCAACAGAGGAGTCAAAGTCCTCATGAAATTCTCTCCATTCTCTGTGTCTGAAGCAAAGAGGCCAATCAAGGTCCATCCAAAATGTAGAAGCACTTGAACAATTTCTGGGTAAAAGCCTTTTTTGGGGAACAGGGAATGGTAAAATGGCAAGTGACTTTTATCGTGCAGCAAATCTGAAAATAATTGAAAATTCATCTAAAAAAGCAATAAAGAATACTGTATTATATTTAGAGTCAGATCAATTCCAAAATCTTAGCTTTAAAGAAATCCAATATGGTTCTCATAATTATATTTGAATAGTTAATTGCTTATTAGTCATTAAGCTATTAAGAATAAAGGAAAAACAACCTTAACAAGACTGGATAAAACATTATTAAAATAAAAAATATATTAAGTAAATAAAGAATAAGAATAAAAAATGCACATTTTATTTCTATATCACCCCTACTATTGACCATAGTCATACCTGCATATGCAGATCTCAACTGACATGTTTTGTTCAACAAATAAACGGTGGTATTTTATATATATTTATACTTTTTGAGCATGTGTGTTTGTACATAAATTTTGACCACAAGGAAAATAGATTTAACAGTTTTAATATAAGGATACCAATAGGCCATTCATCTAATTTAAAATCCAAGATACTCATTCCTCTCTTTCTTATACAATTGACATTAAAATTATAATTATGTTATGTTTATCTCTTGAGCTCTATAAATACAGCTCCATTCATTACTTGTTCATTATTTAATCATGACTTCATTAAATCTTCCATATTTTATCATTGTGACCAGTGCTGAAATCTTGCTTCAGTAAATACTGCTTTAAGATGTTTAGCCCTTTTTTACATTGAAATAGTTGCCAATTTGGAAGTACATTTCTTAGGGCCCATCCATTTCAATGTGCCATTCTTACTGAGAATTACTTCTCCAGTTCTACAAGAGACCACACCTAATATAATTTGTCAGTTGTGCAATTCAAGAGCTTTTTAATTGTACTTTTTCTGTTCTAAAAGACAACATTTGGGAACTCTGTCAATTTCTATTACTTTAATTTTGTTAAATGTTTCCAAGGATCTAGCCCAATAACTCCAACACAAGTTATGTTTGATTCAAAAGCATTTATTCATATCTTACTTATCTCTTGCAGGTGAACATTTGGAATGGAATCTGGACTCTTGGAGAATACCTTATATACCCGGGAGGCGGAGTCAAGGTGAGGAACAGTCAAGGGAAGGGTTAAGTGGGATTGGGTTAACCCTTGCCCTGCCATGGGTACACAATGTTAGGCATTTACATTTAAGAAATCCCCCTCTAAATGCCTAACAGTTGGGGACGTGTGTGTGTTGTATATGTACACCTAATTTCGAAGTTAGGTAAGCATGTTGTTTGCTCTGTAAGGGTTTTGTCAGGATGTCAGCGATTTGTTCAACAGTCTTCAATGTATGGCTTTGATGAAACCAATGTTTGATAATTGTCTAATGTGCTTATGTTTGATATCTATATGTCTTGATCTCTGACCTACAGTGTCCGCCATGGATATGTCTATGGCTGCTTTATTATCTTCATGTATAATTATTGGGTAAGCTGGTTCAGTCCAGATATTGGAAAGCAGGTCGTCGAACCATGTCAAGTTGTTGGCTGCCTTTGACAGGCAGATATACTCTGCTTCTGCTGTGGATGTAGCCACCAAATTCTGCTTTCCAGTATACCAGTGCACTGGGCATTTATTGATGAAGAATACGTAGCCAGAAGTACTTTTCCTGCTCTTCGTGTCGCCTGCCCAGTAGCATCCGCATAACAAGTTAAGATATGTTCTTTGGAGTTTATCGGCTTTAAACATAGGCTAGCATCTGCGCTATATTTTAGATACCTGAGTATCTGTTTTACACCTTCCCAGTGATATGTCTTTGGTTCACTGACATGCCTAGACAGAAGGTTGACCGCTAAGATGATGTCTGGCTATGTATAGTAGTGACCCAATGATGGATCTGTAGAGTGTATTGTCCTTAAATGGTTCGCCTTCTTCATACATATGTTTTAGGAAGTCAGTCTGCATGGGTGTTTCGCATGGTTTGGCATCCTTCATGTTGCATTTGTGTAGGAGTTCCAATATTTTTTCTTTCTGGGAGATTCTGAATCCCTTCTGTGTTTTGTTGATTTCGACCCCTAGATACTTATTCACCTTTCCCAATGTCTTTAGTGTGAAATGTTTCCCTAGCCTCTCAGCAATATTATCGCATTTCTGTTTATGTTGGCCAAAATATAAAATATTGTCTACGTAAACGAGTACGTACTCAATAGATGCGCCTTCTTTCTTGATGAAGAAGCAGAGATCAGCAGAAGTGGCTGTGAAACCCATGTCTTTGAGGATTTTTGCTAGACATTCATACCACCTCTTTCCAGACTGTTTCAGTCCATACAAGCTTTTATTCAACAACCAAGTATCTCCCTTTTGTGTAATCTTTCCCCGGGGGTGCTTTGACAAAGATTTCTTTATCTAGTTCTGCGTGGAGATAGGCGGTCTGTATGTCAAATTGGTAAACTTCAAGGCCTAGGATGGATGCTATTACCAGAGCGCTCTTGACGCTTTCAGCCCTAACTGTCGGTGAGTATGTATCTGTATAGTCATCAGGGTATTTCTGCACAAACCCCTATGCTACTAGTCTGGCCTTATATAGAGTCTTGTTGTTCTCAAGTTCCTTGATTTTAAAGACCCATTTCGTCCCTATGGGTGCTTTGTTGGCTGGGGCTTTAGAGGGAGTATATACATTTAGTTCTCTCAGATTGGCCATCTCCTTCTCCATGGCTTGTTCCCACCTAATTCTTTCTTCCTGTGGCAATCTGAGTACCTCTTTGTATGAGTTGGGTGTTATCTTGTTTGTGTGTATTGAAAGGATGTAATTCTCAAACCTTTTTGGGATCTTATTTCTGTTCTGTCTAATGTGTCTGTTTGGTTGTGTTTCTGTGTCATGCATGTATCTAGCTTCCCTTTCTGTGAGTGTGTCTAGTTTTATGATGGAATGGTCTTCTTTCCATTCTTTGGTAGTTACCACTTGGTGTCTAGGTTTTTGTTTCTCATGTGTTTTGGTTTCTACTGGGTCTTGACTATCCTTATCCCTTACATTGTTCGTAATTTCCTGTCTGGTGAACACTCCATTGAGGTGTATTTTTGACCAGTTGGTGTTTTCATGGAACACCGCTGTTCTGGAAATGATAAACTTATTGTCTTTGTCAATGAACCTGTACCCTTTTGTCCCAGATTCATACCCCATGAATCTTAACCTCCTTGAGACCTTGTCGCCTTTGCGTCTCAACTGTTTTGGGATATGTACATCTGCTGTGACCCCAAAAATGTGCAGATGTGCTATTTGAGGTTTTCTGTTGTACATTACCTCATAAGGGGTCTTGCCTACTACACTTGACCTCAGCCTGTTCAGGGTATAATTAGAGTACGTGAGTGCTTCTGCCCAAAAAGATTGCCCTAGCACTGCGTCTTCTAACACACACCTCACCATGGTTTGTAATTCACAATTTTTTCATTCTACCACTCCGTTCTGGAATGCGGAAAATGGTGAAGATGTAAAATGTAATATCCCACGCATCTTTAGCCAATTCGAGAAGTCCCTTGATAGGAACTCAGACCCCCTGTCCGTCATTATTTGTTTTATTTTTGTATTGTGTTGTGTTTCTACCCTTTTGTAAAATTCTCTAAACTTTTGGAATACTTCATTTTTATGGTTGAGTATATACACAAACCCATAGCGACTGAAATCGTCCACTATTGTCAAGAAGAACCTCTTTTTGTACTTTATAGAGGCTTCATGGGGCCCACTAAGTCCATGTGTACTAAGTGAAAGATGGAATTGGTGGTGCGGGTGGCCTTTTTTGGCCTGGGCTTGGTCTTAAGTTTTGAGCATTTACACACGGAACACTCTAGGTAATTTTTACAGCTCTTTACTTGCAAACCATTTGAACAGTCGGTCATATTTTGGATGACTGGAAAGCTAGCATGACCCAACTTACTGTGGAGTAAGTGGGCACAGCCATCATGTATGGGCTTGCCAATGGACAGTTTCCCCTTGTGTGTTATGTTGTGAGTGTGCTTATTTTTGGTGGTGTCGTCTGCCTTGTCCCCCTCTGTCTCATCATAGGCATCTATCCTGCCTTCCTTGCTTTCTAGGTGAGCATTTATGCTTGACTGGTGATCCCTTTCGGGTTGGAGGTATGTTAGCCCCCCATTGATGATGATCTTACCAATGTCCTTCTTGTCCTTGGTCACGTAGACCTTTCCTCCCTTAAAGGTGGTCTCGATACCCATATCCTTGCCTAGTTTTAGTGTGGCTAATATGTTATGTGGTATTTCGGGTATGAGTAATACCCCCTCTACTTTGCCTATCCCATTTATGTATGTGTCTCCTTTTCCTGTCACTAAAACCCTATCCTGGTTTGCTACCTTGATGTGATAATTTTCTCTGTGAATGATGTGAGAATCTTTCTATTGTAAGTGGTGTGGTTGGTGGATCCTGAATCTATGAGCCATGCACACCCTTCCCTTATCTGTGGACGTGTATGTATGTGATCTCCAATTCCATACAGTGACTCTGATTGGCTTTCCCTGGAGCTGTCTCTTTGTCCTCTCCTGTACCTCGGGTTGGGGGAGTCCTTGCATCTATACCTGTTGTCTGGTGAATGCCTATCTGAAAAACCTGGTCTCCAGCCTTGTCTGTCCCTGTGGTGGGTGTGGTCCCTTTCCCTCGAGTTCCTAGGGCAGTCCCTCTTATAATGGTTCCTGGAACCACAGGTGAAGCACTCTGGGGTGTTGTGGTTCCTGGTTTGGAATTCAACCCTTTTTGCTGATCTACTGTCCCTGCGACACATGGAGCGGTCTCTCCTCAGGCTATCTTCAGCGATTAGTCTGTTTGTGAGTGTCTCTAGGGTGAGGTGATCTAGACTGAGGCTATCTAGTTGTATTATGAAGTTGTCCCAACTAGAGTCTAGGGCCGTGTTGGCAAACCTATGGCACGCATGCCGGAAGTGGCACGCAGAGCCATGTCGCCTGGCACGTGTGGCATCGCCCATTCTTCTTCCGGGTTTCCAGGGCATGCAGGCGCACCAGCCAGCTAGTCTGCTGGTTACTGGTGTGCATGCATGTGTGACAATCAGCTGGCCTTAATGTCTTAGTGCGCATGCGCACGGCCATGCCGTCATTGTTTGCATGCAGCCCCAGGATTCTGCCCTTTGCCAGCCAGGAGCGCTGCCACCAGTTGCTCCTGTGCACCCAGCTGCCTGTCTGCCTCGTCACCACCACCATGAGGAAAGGCCCTGAACTTCCACTGCCTGAGATCCATGTGGGCTGCCACAGGGGGAGGTGAGGTATGGCTGACTGGATGCTGCCCGGAGCTGAGCTCGAGGCTGGCAGGAGGAGGAACATTGCCTCTTAGCTGGCTCAAACTGTCTGCTGCCGCAGCCTGCTGCCATCCCCTCTCCCCTGCCAACTGCTCCTGCCACTGCCAAGGAAGCGGCTGTGCGAGAACTGCTGCCGCCAAGGGTGAGGGGGCGATGGTGGCAAGGATGGGCAGTCTGGGTCCTCCCTGTCTCCCTGCCCAAGCAGACTTCTGGCATAGCCTCAGGCCTCCGGAGGGAGGGAAGCCCCATCCTGCTGCTCCTGCTGCCACCACGCACCATCCCAGCGGGGAGGCAATGCCAGATCTCGCCTCCCGCCCGGCTGAGAGACTCTGCTTTCCTTGTCAAAGCGCTTCATTATTCCAGGGCAGGGGACATGGGCGGCATCAGGAGATCCGTGCAGCTATTATCCCTCCCCACCTCAGCTTGGGTCACGCCGCGAGGCTCCAATTCAAGGAGGAGAAGATGGAGGAGGGGGGGGGAGTGCAAACAGCAGCTACCTCAAGCAAGCCGCACCACTATTATGCAGGGCTCCGAGTTGTTGGAGAAGTGGCAGAAATAGCAGCCTGGGCTGCGCTTTCAGTGGGCAAGCAACACTGCCTCTGCCACGAGGAACTTTAGAGAGACAGGGCAGGGACTGGCTGTGGCCGTTCTTGCCAACTAAGAGACAGGCTGCTCCCACAGCTGCCCCCGCCCTCTCTCTCCAAAGTTCCTCGTGGCAGATGCAGCATTGCTTGCCCACTGAAAGCGCAGCTCAGGCTGCTATTTCTGCTGCTTCTCCAACCACTCAGAGCCCTGCATAATAGTGCTGTGGCTTGCTCGTGGTAACTGTCATTTAGACTCCCCCCCTCCTCCTCCTTGAGTTCGAGCCTCGCGGCATGGCCGAGGCGGGGTGGGATAATAGCTGCACGGATCCTCTGGTGCCATGTGTGTCCCGTGCGCTGCAATGATGAAGCGCTTTGCAAAGGAAAGCAGAGTCTCAGGCTGCTCCTGGAGCAGCCAGGAGAAGGAGAAGCTGCCAGCGGGGAGGCGAGGTGCCCCAGGAGGACCGGAGGAGAGCGCAGCTTCTCACTCATGGAGGTCTACTGGTGGGGAAGTGGGCGCGGTAAGAGGTGCGCTGGCTGGGAAGCGGTCATGCTCCCTGGCTGGAGAGGGTTGCACAAACCTTTGCTGGAGTGAACGTGCAACCCTCTTCTGCCAGGGAGCATGACTGCTTCCTGGCTCGCACATTTCTTGCCGCTTTCCGTGACCATTTCCCTGCTAGTGGATCTCCATGAGTGAGGAGCTGCGCTCTCCTCCAGTCCTCCTTGGGCAGCTCGCCTCCCCACTGGTGGCTTCTCCTTCTCCTGCCTGCTCCAGGAGCAGCCTGTCTGTTACCCAGCGAGAACAGCCTGCCATCACAGCCTGCCCCCACCCTCTCTGCCCCGGTAGTTGCTCCTGGTGCTGCCGGAGAAGCGGCAGCACGAGAACCGCTCTTGCAAGGGGGTGGCGGTGGCAGGAGCAGCAGGACGGGGCTTCCATCCCTCTGGAGGCCTGAGGCTATGCCAGAAGTCTGCTCGGATGGGGAGATGGGGAAGACCCGGACCGCCCTCAGAAAAATGACTTTCCAGGCCCAAAACGGGGCGGGGGGGCGAAGTGCATGTGCAGGGTGCGCATGCGTAATGGGGGGTCATGTACGCATGTGCGCGGGGTTTTTTTGCATTGCATTATGGGTGCTGGCACGTACGGGAGCTGTTGTGCGCGCACATACACACTTCTGGCACGCCACGGGAAAAAGGTTCGCCATCACTGGTCTAGGGAATTAATAATTATACTTTTCATGCTTTCCTCAGAGATGGCTTCCCCTCTCTGTATCAGTTCAGCCCTGGTAGCGTTCAGGTTTAAGATGTGCTCACCCATGGAGGTCCCAGCCTTGTGCCTAGCTGAGTGGAACTGGTGGTAGTGGCCACACTCTTACTGTAAAATAAATTGAATATTTTTTGTAATATTTCAGATACAGTCAAATGGTGACTAAGGCTAGGGTAGATGCTGGGTGAAATGCTTGCTATTAGTATGTAATAAGCCCTGTGGTGCAAGCAGTCCACTTCCAAAGTCCAAGGTTTTCTAGGTGGGTCATTGATTAAGAACAACATAGTCTCCCTTAAGAAAACAATCTGGAGCTGATGATTCCACTGTATAAGATTTGCCCATCTAACTTTAGTTTGTGGAAATCACCTGGTAAAGTCACTGTGTTATGTGGGAAATTACTCACTGTCTGTTGCTGTCCATGGTATTGCAGATGAGGGAACTCGCAATATGGTATGGGGATGCTGGTTGTGACTCTGAATGGACTTATCTCTGTGTTTCTCTCTTCTCTTCTTACAGGTGGTGACTGGGCATGCGCGAAGCTCATTTCACGTTGGAAGTCGTTGGGGGAGGAGCTCGCTGCTGTGGCTCTTAGGCCTAGGCCTAGGCCTACCACTGGGAAGTTGGACTCGTCCCTGGAGTATCTGGACCCTTTGCTGGACGTTGGAATTCATTGCTGAGTGGCTGGATCTCCAGCAAAGAACGGGAGTAGGTGTGGAGGTGCAGCGGTCATACGTCGAGGACCTCCGAAGTTCGGCGGCGCGGCGGTGGCAGCGGCAGTGACGGTGGGCCCCAATTCATGTTCGTTGGTCTCTGGGTGAGCGAGGAAGCCTGGCAGAGGTCACGGAGTGGGTAAGTAGCTGGCTTGTCCTTCCTCCCTCAGGCCTCGCGTCGTTGCTGCGGTGGGTGGTGAGTTTGAATCCTGTCGCTGGCTTGTCCCGTAGGCAGTCGGTGTTCGGCGTTCATTTTTGGGATGTGTTGTTCCCCTGTGGAGTGGCTGGGCTGATGCTTCGACGTCAATGGCCACTTTGTTGTCCTTTGGGTTCCTGGGCATTTCTCTGCGGTTTGTGGCTGACGCGGGAGGCTTGAACACAGAGCCGAATGCTGCCGCTAGAGTCTCAATTGCCTTTTCTACTTCGAGCTCAGTGGGCAAGCTCTGTTGGTTTGGATTCTTTCTTCTAGGTTGTTTTCGGGTTGTTCCCCATTTGTTTTGGGGTTCTTGTCGTTTCCACCATTGAGTTTGAATCTCGGCTCCCCATTGGCTGTTGGCCATTCCAAAATGGCTGCTGGGAGCATGGCGTGAAATTGAAATTGTCCATGTCCGGTGCTTCCGCTTGGGGATGCCTTTCCCTTACCGGACTGCTGGCTTCGTGGTTCTGTTCCTGGGCATTCATCGCTGCTCCACAGTCTTCTAGAAGGCCTTGTAGTTTCGCAATGAGCTCTCCATTGCCGATGGGCACCTCCATCATTCTCAGTATGGTCACTCTCAGCTCGTTTCTCTCAGGAGATTCTTCTCTCTCATGGTTGCTTGTTTCCTCTCGTGGTTTCTCGCTTCTAAGTAGTGGGTTCAGATCAGCATCCTGCTCACTCTCAGTCATTGCGATTCTTGCTCTGGCACCTTCGGATGCCTGTAGCTCTGCCATTAGTTTGTTGTAGGCTCTTGTGGCCACTCTGTTTTCTGTTCCACAATAAACTACCAATTCTGTCATTATTTAGAATTATTGGGCATAACCATCCTCTGCTACCATATTGTTAAATGTTTCCAAGGATCTAGCCCAATAACTCCAACACAAGTTAGGTTTGATTCAAAAGCATTTATTCATATCTTACTTATCTTTTCCAGGTGAACATCTGGAATGGAATCTGGACTCTTGGACAATACCTTATATACCCGGGAGGCGGAGTCAAGGTGAGGAGGGGTCAAGGGAAGGGTTAAATGGGATGGGGTTAACCCTTGCCCTGCCATGGGTACACAATGTTAGGCATTTACATGTAACAAATTTTACATCAATAATTATATGTCCTGATTTTAGACATTATATAA
>WNWU01012537.1:3460-20331 GCA_012654045.1 Ptyas mucosa
GGGGGGGTCACACACACACGTGCAGGGGGCAGGGCACATGCAGGGGCTGCACACTCATGCGGGGGTGGGGCATGTGCAGGGGGTCATCATGTGCACATGGGCAGGAGTGGGGCACATGTTCGCCTGATATGCCAGTTGCGCCCCTTTCTGGATCGAGACTCCTTATGCACGCTCACCCATGCCCTCGTTACGTCTCGCCTGGACTATTGCAATGCTCTCTACATGGGGCTCCCCTTGAGGAGCACCTGGAGGCTCCAACTGGTTCATAATGCGGCCGCGTGGGTGATTATGGGAGCGACATGGCACACCCATGTAACACCTCTCCTGCGCGAGCTGCACTGGCTCCCGTTGGTCTTCCGGGTGCGCTTCAAGGTATTGGTTCTCACCTTCAAAGCGCTCTATGGCTTAGGGCCAGGGTATCTACGAGACCGCCTGCTGCTACCAATAACCTCCCACCGGCCAATACGCTCTCACAGAGAGGGCCTCCTCAGGGTGCCGTCGGTCAAGCAATGTCGACTGGTGGCCCCCAGGGGGAGAGCCTTCTCTGTGGGGGCACCCGCCCTGTGGAATGAGCTACCTCCTGGAATACGACTGATCCCGGACCTCCGGACCTTCCATAAGGCCCTGAAGACATATCTATTCCATCAAGCTGGCCTAGCCTAAATAGTTTTTTAGTGGGATTTTAATTTTATAAGATTTGGGGTTTTAAATTGGGAGGCTGATTGATTTAATTTATTTTTAATTATCTTAACTTTTGTACTGTATGTATTTTTAATTCTGGCTGTTCACCGGCCTGAGTCCCTTCTGGGAGAAGGGCGGTATACAAATTAAATTAAAACTAAAACTAAAACTAAACACGTGAGAGGTCATGCACACATGCATGGGGTCAGGCACGCACAGGGGTGGGGGCCATGCAGGGAGTCATTAGTGAATGTGCAGGAGTGAACGTACATTGCATTCGGGGGGTTCATGCACGCTTTTGGCACTCCATCCAGAAAAGGTTAGCCATTACTACCCTACTGCATCCTCTCTTCGGAACATCCCTCCTTCTCAGCTAAGATCCCCCCCCCACCATCCTTGCCTTCCACAGGTGCTTGAAGACCTGACTCAATGGGACACTTCCACGCTGGAGGGGGGCTGCTGGACTGATTCCCCCTCTCTTGCTCACTACTGTCCACCCGTCCAACTTTTCGGTCATCATGTTGTTGTATTCTTTTATTGTGTTTTTGTTTTCATTATTTATTTTATTGTTTTATTATTCTACTTCTGTTTTGCTTACACTCTTTTCAATTCTTCATTTTTATGGTAGTAAGCCACCTAGAGTAGGCCCATGGCAAAATAGGCAGCAAATAAATAGCATGCAGATATTTCATTCATAATTCAAGAAATACTTATGGGAAGTTTCCTCTCTGTGGATTGGATTAAAAAATGCCGGGGATTACCTGCCATGACTGGACAGTGGAGATCCTCTTTCCAAGCCTCATCATGGCTGGTCGCGTTCCTGATCCATGCATGGCATGTAACGCGTGTGCCACAGCATAAACGGCATTGTAGATGTTGTAGCTTTCACCTGTGATGCTTGTTTCAAACACATAAGATGGCAGATTCTGTAAATTCTCCTTTCCTGTGCATTGTTTGTGGAACCTATCTGGTTTATGGAACCTGCAGTTAAAGACCCTTTCCCACCACACTGGGAGAAAGACGTCCCCTTGTGGGTTCAAAGGGTCTAAAGACAGGAGGAAATGGCTGAATTTGGGAACGTTTCCAGCGTGGTCCTTAAAATGCAAAGCTCCATGCAAGGACTTTAAAGTTTTCAAACTGTATGGAAATCCTATCGCACCAAATGTCCAATGGGAAGTTATTACCCAAACTTTCCAAAACGGTGACTTTCTAGATAGTAAACCATGATACAAACGGAGCAAGAATTTTGAAACATTTCTGAAGTCTCCAAAGAGAATAACCACTTCAGCTTTCAATAAAATGTTGAGAAGGGAGTTTAAATCCAATTTAGCAATATTATCAGAAATGACCAGGTTGCTGAAGGCCAGGCAGATCTCCTTCTCCTTCAGCATGGGCATCAAAATTGAGACGAAATGTTCTCCATCGTCACTTTCAGGGGCCACCAGCCCAACCCAGTTCCACTGGAAATACAGGAGCAGCTGGACTAAACCCTCATACTGAGGAAATTCCTTGGGATTAATCCGGAAGAAGGAAGGATAGACTCTTCTGTCTCCTTGAGTGAACTCAAAGCCAACGCCTAGCTGGAGAAAATGAGATTCAACGTAAGAATTTATGGTCTTTGCTTTCTTGGTTTCTTGTTCCACCAATCAACCTGACTCACTTTGAGTAGCAGCCTTAAGTTTCTTCCCTTCTTAGGAAGAGCGACCAGTTACAGTCGTGGCCAAAATTGTGGAAACCTTTTAGGAAAAGTGTATTTTTGAAGTTTGATGGCTAATAACACCACTTTTTTTTTTTTGGGGAGTTTCAAGATAATCCTATTCCACTGCTGGAATGGCCTGGGAATAGCCCAGACCTTCACCCAATTGAAATTCTATGGAGCTGACTCAAGAAATTTGTTAGTCAGAAGCAACCCAGCAATAAAACCCAGTTCATAGAAGCCATCATTCAATCTTGGTTTCACAGCCGCAGAACTAAAAGACTTGGTTCACTCCATGGGAAGACATTCTAAGGCTGTAATTCCTGCTAAAGGTTACCCAACTATTAACTGACATGGTGATCATTTTTGTATATCTTGTTTTTTCTACGTGTTTCACTTTTCTTCTTTATACTGTAACTGTTATTCTAATAGCAAATCCCTCATAAAAGTTATTGCATTACATTCTTGATGAAATTATCTTTCCATTGATATATAATTTTATGGTACTACTCCAAAAAAAAGGTGGTGTTATTAGCTAGTTTTAGAAAATACAGTTTTCCCAAAAGGTTTCCACAATTTTGGCCACTGTTGTAACATATTTTGCCTGGCTGTGACATGTCAGATAGGAGAACAAACCTTCCACCTGATAAAATGAATAAACTGTACAGAAAAGGTAGCTACACTTTTATGAAGAATAGGTTAGGATGGAACCACTCCTGGAAAGTTTAGCGTTCAGAATTATTGCATTATCTATTTCTTGGAGTTAGATTAAAACTTATCTTAACACACAAAATATAAAAATCAAGTCAACTACATCATGATTCTTTAAGCCATGTACTCCCGATGTGCCCTACCCTCAAATCATATTTAGTTCCTGCGTGTGCTCCTCTTATCCCAAAGGTGCTTTTTCCAAAAGGCAGCTGGACTTTCTTGGTTTTTTCCTTAAATGAAAACCTTTTGCTTCTCATCCAAGAAGCTTGTTCAGTTCTGACTGAATGGTGGAGAATGGGAGAGGTTATATTCTTTGCAGTCATCTGGTCATTAGCACTCTTTCTGAGAGTCATTGAGGCCACTGGGAGAGTTATCTGTACCCTCAGCATTATCTTAACAGTGCAAATGGATGTGGAACCAACCTTCTTGGAACTGCTGAAAAGACCGTGTTGTGAACAGGAGATGGGTGGTGTCATATCCCTCCCCCTCTGTTGAAAGAGGGCTGCTCAATTTTAAAGTAGATGACCTCTTTGACTCCTCTTTCAAATCAGCAGTCTTCTCTGTCCAGAATGTGGACTTTGCTGTCTTCAAAAGCAGTGAGCTTTGCTTTTCAAATGCAGATAGACTGCTAAATCCTGTCCTGATGGGTTTGTTCTCCTATGTTGTGCCATGTGTTTGTGAAGTGGTTGTTTTGTTTCTCCAATATACAGATCAGCACATGTCTCTACTGCATTCTACTGCATATACCAAATTGCTCAATTTGTGTCTTGTACTCTTGAGGTGGATAAGTTTCTGCCTTAATGTATTATTGGGTTTAAGATGTGCATATATCTTGTGTTGGTTGAAAATCCTCCTGAGTTTTTCAGATATTCTTGTATCGGGTGACAACATGACAACATCTGTTGGTTATTCTCATCTTTGTCTGTTATGGAGAAGCTCCTACTGGTTCTTTTTCTGAGTTTCAAGAAGGCCTAGTTGGGATAGCCACAAGCTCTGTGGGCTTCCTTGATTCCTAAAGCACATCAAGGAAGCCCTTAGAACTTGTGGCTTCTTGGATGAGAAGTCAAACATATTCAAGGAAAAAAACAAGAAATTCCAGTTACTTTTTGAAAAGCACCTTTGGAACAACCATGATCTGCATTGAGACTCTCCATGAACACCAATGGAGCCCCCTTACCTGCAAGACTTTGAAGATGCTGAAGATGGAGGCCATCAGCCTTGAGGATCTGGAGTTGAGACCTCCAATGACAGAGAGCAGAGGGTCCTGCCGGTCACATTTGTAACCTGGAACCATTTGTCCTCGTGTGGAGAGCAGGGAGAGGCTGAATAAGAAAACCCTCCTCTCCAACTTGTGATTGTCGTAGATGTGGAAGCCAAGGGTGATGTTGGGCAGGAGAACCAGATCCTTGTTGACCTCTCTGACTGCAAACATCAAAGCCAGGAACTGCTGGTAGTTCTTGCTTATGATGCTATTGTGAGAAAAAAACCTCTCTTAATGGAGTGGAGTGGAGTGGAGTGGAGTGGAGTGGAGTGGAGTGGAGTGGAGTGGAACGGAACGGAACAGGCTATGGAATATAATAGAATAGATAAACAACAGAATACATACACATTGGAGAACATTATATGTCAGCTTATGTGGGTTGGTGGGGCTTGTCTTGTCGTGTGTGTGTGTGTGTGTGTGTGTGTGTGTGTGTTCTATGGAGCAGCAAGTCCCAGGTTTCAAAAGGCTTGTTTATTAAGGATCTTTCTTGAGTAAAAAAATTGATAGTTCTATAAGACAGCAGAAACGTCTCTCCATCCAAATCAGGGACCATGTTATACCCTTCTGTCCTCCCTCCCTTCTTCACTTGGCTCTGGTGGCCCTCATCCTTCCCAGTTGCTTCTTTTCCACCCTACTCAACCTGAGCCTCTCCTGGAGCAGCTTCTTCAGGTCCGTCAACCATTGCTGAGCACAAGGCTCCACAGACTTCCTGAAAGCCATTCTTCATCAGCTCTGCTGACTCCAACTCTGAGTTTTATCATTTTTACAACACCCTACCCTGGAAAAACTTTGAGCTGCTCCTTTTTTTTTTTGGATGAAAATTTTTTTATTTTTTTTTAAACAAAACCCCCCCACATCTTTTCAAAACGAAGCTTTTGCTCCAGTCACAAATTAAAACAAATCATTAACAAATCTTATTTTCAATTAACACAACTCAATATTTTAAACAAATATTTTCCTCATATCTATCTATATAACTATGCCATTATCCCCAAAAACCTGTTACTTAAATCTTAAATCCTAACCAGTTATCAATTCATTTTTCTCTTTCATTTGCTTAGATGGATATTTAACAATATAAGTCTTACAATTATATTAAACAAATTAAACATTCATTAATTATTTAATTATTATTAAGCCTAACTTATACGTTTTGTCTTAACTATCATTCTCAACATACACCTCCTTATTTTAATTATCCCACCTCTTTTTATTATCTTTGATGCTACCAATCATTTCTATTTCTTGACTGTTAATCACAGCATAACCCTTTGTTTTGGCCGTTAAATATAGCATATTTTTATTTTTTGGCCTTTGCCCAGCATGCCCTTTGTTTGGCTGTTAAAACACAGCATCTCTATTTTTGTTTTTTGGCCGTTACGCGGCATATTAAGTTTCGTTTTGGCTGATACCCAGCATGATCATTTGTTTGGCGGTTCAATACAGCATATTATAGCTTTTTGGCTGTTAAATACAGCATGTTCATAGTTGGTTTAACAATGCATTGCTTTTCATTTAATCATATTTTTCTTTATCCTTTTCCATAGCATTCATAACATTTTAACCTTGAGATATGGTTCTTGCTTAAAACATATTTTAAGTATATTTTTAAATTCCTTTTAACATTTTCAATTAATCATATTCACCCTTATTCTTTACCATAACACGTTACCATTAAAACATAGTTCTTGCATTAAACATATCTTTATATGTATTAATTAGTTTCATTTAACATTTTTAATTTCTATAGAAGCCTCCCTTTAATTTATTACAATCATCTTTACTTTATTTTATTTTTAATCACATTATCTTCATTTCCTCATCTGCAAACATAAATTTCCTTCCATTTTCCAAGTTTTTAATTTTATTCTCCATAAGTCCAATTAAATCTCTTTTCATATTTTATTCCAGATATAGTGTATCAAATCTCTTTCTTTTAAGGCTGCGCTTAATCCTTCTCCTATTCCTGCGCCAACATTCAAATTATTATTTGTTTAACTGTAGGAGTTCCATTGTAAATTCCTTTTCTTCACCAAAGTCCAGCTGCTTGCAGTCAGGAAAGAAAAATCCTCCTCCATGGTTCAGCAATTTTTTTAAAAAAAAAATTTAGAGCTCAAAGTTCTCATAACAAAAGGCGGTTACAAAGTTCCTCTTTACGCCAGATGGTGTCTCTCTATAATCCACATTTTCTATTAGTCATGCAAGACTCCATTTTATTTCTTATTATATAACCATCCACTATATTTTCTTCTTTTAGTTAAAAAAGTATCAAATCACCTTTTTTTTCCTTAATCCAATTCAAATTTTTAAAGTGTTTAGTCCTCTTACCATATCTCTAAATTAAGTCTCTTAGTTCTTGTTCCAAAATTAGTTGTTTCTTGGATCTTTGTTCTTTAAAGTTACAGTTTTTAAAAAATTCCAAAGCCCCTTTGTTACTTAGCCGCTGTTTTAGGCTAGGGGTCTTCTAGTTACTAATATAGCTCCAAACATTGTTGCAAGCCTGGCTGTTGTCACTCACCCGGCTTCAAAAGATTCCGTGTTACTTCGCTTTCCTCCAGCACTTTTCTTGCCCAGTTGTCACAGCTTTGTGGCAGCCGCCATGGCTGCTGCCCCCCGCCGCCGACTCACAGAGGGTTCCCTCTGACCTCCGAGGAACTTGCCTGTTCCTCTTGGTCTTCCGAGGCGCCCCTCTTCTTCCCCCGTCCCTGCAGGACAGGTTCAGTCTGCAGACCCATCGGCGGCAGTTCGGCAGCCGGGGTTTTCATGGGACTCATCAGAGCCCACTATTTCCCCGACTGTCTTGCCGCGACATCAACCAGATGTCTGTTTTCAGTCCAGGTTAATATCATTATAAGTCAACTACTGAATTAGACCAACACAAGATCTCAGGTGTTGTCCTCCTTTATATCTTATCTTCTCCTCTTCCTGGTGAAGTGTTCTGGAAAGGTTGGGAATTCTAGCCTATTTTATGAATTTGGCTTTTTACCGAGAAAAGTAGAAAGATCTCAACTACAACCTCACTAGAGGAAGGTTTTCCTAGTGGGGTCCCTGAGCCCCAAACAAAGCAAATAACGATCTACTTCTTCCCCCTCCAGGTGAAACTTACTCCTTTCCAAAAACACGTGAGAATAAGGTGTTTTCATAGTCCTGAAAATTGAAGGGGTCAAAGGTTTGCAGGTTGAAATTCCCACCAATGATGAAGTCACCAGACCTGTAATAGTCCCATTGTTCCGGAGTCTGGAAAGGGTTTGTCAACACACACACACTTTGCTTCCTCTTAGCAGAAGTTGGAGGATGGAGCCAGAAGAGCAGCAGCAGAAGGAGAGGCAGCCCAGTCATTCTTCTCATCTTCCCTCCTAGATCAGAAATCAAGGTTTGTGCAGAAGTTGAATGGCAGGGAGCCCTTGAAATCTCACCACAGCTTTAACACAATAGAGAGAGGTCATGCCACCTGGATGGCCTCTGCAGGGCATATTTATATCAACCACTTACCTGTGTTTGGGCTGTTTGGGACCGAAAAGAAAACCTGGGTCAGCAAACTGAGGTGTTAGTTCTTTGCAAGACAAGGAAAGGTGTTATTTTTGCCACACCTGGAAAAGTCAGAACATGCTTTTTGAAACAGATTTTATCTTGGAAAGATTTTTTTCTAGGTAGAAATCCACAGGGGGGGTGGGGCGGGACATGAAGAATTACTGTTCTTCTGATAATTGCAAGGAGAAGCAAGTTTCCATCATTTCTCTTCGTACACCAGAAAGGGGGAAACATGTTTGTGTCTCTTTTGTTTAATCCCCATAGCAAAGGAACCTACAAGTCAAGAGGAAGTTGGGCCTGTGACCTACATATGAAGCAACCAAGGTGGCATTTGGCCTATGATGTAATTTATTCAGATAGTATGAGCATTAATGGGGCATCGTGGCCAGAATGGGTCAACTCGCCACAGCCAACTCATGAGACAATTCAACAATTCAATTTAATCATTTAAAATAATTAAAACGTTGTTTTAAATTTTGTCATTCCCATTTCATTCTGTCTTCCTTTTTCATTCTTTAATGATTCTATTCCACCATTTCTTTAATATTAGTGTAACTAATACGTCCCTCAACGAGTTGGCCGCTGTGAGTTGGTCAAGGCAAGTTGGCTGCTGCGAGTTAGTTAAGGCAAGTTGGCCACTGCAAGTTGGTCAGGGCAAGTTAGTTAGAGCCTTGGTAGTACAGTGGTCTAAAGCACCCTGTTATTAACACCAGCTGCCTGCAATTATTGCAGGTTCGAATCTCACCAGGCTCAAGGTTGACTCAGCCTTCCATCCTTTCTAAGGTAGGTAAATTGAGGACCCAGTTTGTGGGGGCAATAAGCTGACTTTGCATAAATATACAAAAGTATGAAGGCTATTGCTTAGCGCATTGTAAGCTGCCCTGAGTCTCCGGAGAAGGGCGGCATATAAATCAAATTTAAAAAAAAAAGTTGGCCACTGCGAGTTGGTCAAGGCAAGTTGGCCACTGTGAGTTAGTCAAAGCAAATTGGCCACTGCAAGTTGGTCAAGGCAAGTTGGTTACTGCGAGTTGGTCAAGGCAAGTTGGCCGCTGTGAGTTGGCCACAGTGAGTTGTCCTAGACCAAGGGTCTGCAACCATGGCTCTGGAACCGTATGCGGCTCTTTCTGCCCTCTGCTGCAGCTCCCTGTTGGCTGATCCCACCACTGGCTGGCCCTGCCCCTCCCCTGGCCTGAGAAGGTAAGGGCAGTGGTGGGGGATGGAGACTTGCTCCATATTCCAGAGTGGGAGCGAAGTGCCTTTGTGAAGCAACAGCATTCCGCCTTTGTCGTGATACATTTCTACTCAAGGCAGCCCTTGCCTCCCCCCGCTTTGGGCTCGGAGCTGTTGCCGCCTCCATGGCCTGCCCACTGCTCTCGCAGCGCCTTACGCAGCACAGCACACTTCACAATGGGGAGATGGGGTTCCCTCCTCCTCCTGGAGCCCACAACACAGAGCCACAATGCCACCCTGCCCTACTCGACCCTGGTAACAGCAGGGGTGACAGAGAGAGAGAGAGAGAGAGAGAAGAGACAGAGACAGGGAGACAAAGAGACAGAGCGAGAGAGAAGAAAGAGAGAGAAATAGAGAGAGAGAGAGAGAAAGACACAGAGACACAGAGAGAGGGGGAGGGAGAGACAAAAGACAGAGAGAAATAGAGAGAGAGACAGAGAGAGAAAGACCGAGAGACACAGAGAGAGAGAGAGAGTCAGAGAGACAGAGAGACAGAGAGAGTGGGGAGAGGCAAGAGAGAGAGAGAGAGAGAGAGAGAGAGAGAGGGAGAGGGGTAGGGAGAGGGAGGGAGAGAGAGAAAGGTGAACAACACATCTGAGGCCAGGTGTGGCAAGAGGTAGCTGGGAGGGGAGGGTGAGGTGGGGCCAGGCGGGGCAAATCATTTAACAACCGTTTCTGTGCCCTAATGACCATCTGGGTAGGCGTGGCTGGGGGAGTCATGTGACTGGGAGGGAGGGAGTGACAGTTGAGTGTTAAATTATTGGCTCCCAGTGTTTTCTTTTTATTTTTTATTTATTTATTTTATTTAAAATTTATATACCGCCCTTCTCCCTGAAGACTCAGGGCGGTGAACAGCCGGAATTAAAAACATACAATACAAATATTAAGAATTAAAATACATATAAATTTGGCTCCAATTTTAAAAATAACAAACCAATTTAAAAAAACGTCTAAAATTTCTTCCTAAGCCAGCCCGGCTTGTTGAAAAAAGTAGGTTTTAAGGGCACGGCGGAAGGCACTGAGGTCTTGAGATCTCCTTATCTCAGGGGGCAGCTGGTTCCAGAGGGTGGGTGCCCCCACAGAGAAGGCTCTCCCCCTGGGGGTCACCAGCCTACATTGTTTGGCTGATGGCACCCTGAGGAGGCCCTCTCTGTGGGAGCGCACGGGTCGGTGGGAGGTCATTTGTGGCAGTAGGCAGTCTCGCAGATAACTAGGCCCTATGCCATGGAGCGCTTTAAAGGTGATAACCAACACCTTGAAGCGCACCCGGAAGACCACCGGGAGCCAGTGCAGCTCGCGCAGGAGCGGTGTTACATGGGAGCGCCATGTTGCTCCGTCACTACCCGCGCGGCCGCATTCTGGACCAGTTGAAGCCTCCGGGTGCTCCTCAAGGGGAGCCCCATGTAGAGAGCGTTATAGTAGTCAAGGTGAGAGGTGACAAGGGCGTGAGTGACAGTGCACAGGGAATCCCGATCGAGAAAGGGCCGCAACTGGCGAATCAGGCGAACCTGACAAAAGGTCCCCTGGTCACAGCCGTCAGATGATCCTCCAAGGACAGCTGCCTATCCAGGAGGACTCCCAGATTGCGAGCCCTTTCCGTGGGGGCCAGAGACTCGCCCCCAATAGTCAGTGATGGAGTCAACTGACTATATCGGGATGCCGGGAGCCACAGCCACTCAGTCTTGGAAGGGTTGAGCTTGAGCCTGTTCTTCCCCATCCAGATCCGCACAGCCTCCAGGCAATGGGACATCACTTCAAGGGCATCGTTGGGGTGGTCTGGGGTGGAGATGTACAGCTGGGTGTCATCAGCGTACTGATGGTATCTCACCCCAAAACCACAGATGATCTCACCCAGCGGCTTCACATAAATGTTGAACAAAAGGGGCGAGAGGACCGATCCCTGTGGCACTCCACAGATAAGAGGCCTCGAGGTCGACCTCTGCCCCCCTGCCAACACAAACTGTGACCAGTTAGAGAGGAAGGAGGAGAACCACCGTAACACGGTGCCTCCCACCCCCAGCTCTTCCAACCGATGCAGCATGATACCATGGTCGATGGTATCAAAAGCCGCTGAGAGATCTAACAGGACCAGAACAGAGGAGCACCCCCTGTCCCGAGCCCTCCAGAGATCATCAACCAACGCGACCAATGCCATTTCCGTGCTGTGCCCAGACCTGAAACCTGACTGGAATGGATCTAAATAAGATGTTTCCTCCAGGAATTGTGGAAACTGTTGCGCGACCACACTCTCAACAACCTTCGCCATAAAGCGAAGGTTGGAGACAGGACGATAGTTAGCCAATATTGCCGGATCTAGGGACGGCTTCTTGAGGAGGGGCCTCACCACCGCCTCTTTCAAGGCAGTGGGGAAGTGGCCCTCACTCAATGAAGTGTTGATAACGCCCTGGAGCCAGCCTCGTGTAACCTCCCGGGAAGCCAGTACCAACCAGGAGGGACACGGGTCCAGTAAACATGTGGCCGCACTCAGTCTCCCCAGAATCCTGTCCACATCCTCAGGGGTCACAGAGTCAAACTCTCCCCAGATAATATTCTCAAGACTATTACTTGTCACCCTGTCTTGATCTACCCAGTCAGAGTCCAAATCCCCCCGGATCTGAGCGATTTTGTCATACAGGTATTGTCCAAAGTCCTCCGCCTTGCCTTCCAAGGGATCCTCCCGCACTCCCGGATGGAGCAGGGAGCGGGTCACCCTAAACAGGGCGGCTGGACGATTCCCTGATGACGCAATACAGGTGGAAAAGTAATTAAACTTTGCCGCCTTTATCGCCACTAGGTAGGTCTTAATATGCAACCTTACCAGTGTTCGATCAGATTCAGTGAGACTGGATCTATGGGATCTTTTCTATGGGAGACGGGGCCAAATGGCTCTTTTGAGTGTTTAAGGTTGCAGACCCCTGTCCTAGACCCTACACCTATTGGTAATCAATCAATCAATCAATCAATCAATCAGAATAGAGCTGAAAGGAGCCTTGTAGGGCTTCTAGTCTGGGCTCTGCTCAAGCAGGAGACCTTAGAAGATAGGCTCAAGTTCCAGATGGATCTTGACTGATTTGAAGCCTAACCCTACCTAACAAAATGAAATTCAATGTACAGAAGAGTAAAGTGAAACCAAAACTACACATATAAACCGGGGGAAACCAGGCTTAATAGCAGAGACTGTGAGAGGGATCTTGGAGTCTTAGTGGACAGCCAGCTAAATAGGAGCCAGCCGTGTGCAGTGTCAGCCAGAAAAGCCAATGCAATCCTAAACTGCATTAACAGAGGGATACAATCAAGATCAAGGAAGTACTAATACCACTCTATAAAGCCTTAGTAAGGCCACACCTAGAATACTGTGTCCAGTTTTGGTCACCACACTGTAAAAAAGATGCTGAGACTCTAGAAAAAGTGCAGAGGAGAGCAACCAAGAGGATGAGGGGACTGGAGGCTAAAACATACGATGAACGGTTGCAGGAACTGGGCCTGGCTAGTCTAGTGTAGAGAAGGACCAGGGGAGACAGGATAGCATCTTCCAGTATTTGAGGGGCTGCCACAGAGAGGAGGAAGGGGGTCAACCTGTTTTCCAAAGCACCTGAAGGCCAGACAAGGAATAATGGATGGAAACTGAACAAGGAGAGATTCAACCTGGAAATAAGGAGAAATTTTCTGACCATGAGAGCAATCAACCCGTGGAACAGAAGTTGCCTTCGGAAGTTGTGGGCACGTCATCACTAGAAGCTTTCAAGAAGAGACTGGACTGCCATCTATCAGAAACGGTGTAGGATCTCCTGCTTGGGGGGGGGGGTTGGAGTAGATGACCTACAGGGTCCCTTCCAACTCTTAATCTGAAATATCTGAGCTGGAATGCCAATTTGTGGGAATATCTGTGGCTTAATATTCTGAAGCACCAAAACTGAATGTCTGTAGAGATTCTCAGTCCAGGAGCATCACTCAGGTGACCCTGAGGACACAGGTAAACCTCCAGGTGGCCTCCAGGACCCTCCAAAAGGATGCAAATGACCAGCTGTCTGCAAGGAGTATCAATCCTTCCATTCCCCACCATCCAGTCAGAGCTGAAGAAGCTTCTTGGAGGAGAAGTGAAACGCCTTCAAAAGAAAAAACAAAGAAAGTCCAGGTGCCTCCTGAAAAAAGCACCTTTGGGACAACCAAAACTGAATGTTCACAGACCAACATCAGGCGCCAAGCTCAAAGCCCCAGATCTGACTTTAACAGGTTTAAAAGGCAGAAAACGCAGGCCAAAAACTCCAAATAAAAACAACGCAGCGAGGCTGTGGCTTCCATTTGGGCCACTCAAGCCAAGTCTCCACTTCAGCTGAGCAGGGAATCGGGGTTTTTGGCAGAGCGTGTAAGCAAAGCCACTTCACGGAAACATGAAGGAGCCAAATGGGGGTCACGGGAAGGAAGGGGATGAAAGCTCTCGTAAACGAGGGGGCGGAAGGATGAATGACGGGATTGTTGTCCCCCCAAAGAAAGGGCTTTTCACAAAGATCGGAATCTTTTTTTTTTCTTTTCTTCTTTTCCACTCCCCAAATGCTTCTTTTTCCTGGCAGGAGATCCCGGCTCCAAGAGAGAAAAGCGGTTTTATTGTGGTGAAGCCTCGGCTTTTTGCTCCTTGCCTGGAAAGGCCAAAGGGAACCTGTGGTCAGGATGAGCTAAGCCTGGGTTTTCCCTGCCCGGGCACTCCCGGCCAGTTGGGCAATGCCAGGGAAAGGACGCTGGGCGTGGGCGCAACTGGCCTCTTTCAGGCCCTCCAGAGGAAAGGAGAAAATCTCACAATGCTGGTGGCAGAATAGATGTAGCCATGTCATTTTCTGACAAGCCGGAGCTGAAGAAGCTTCTCGGATGAGAAGCGAAACGTCTTCAAAGGAAAACCAGAAAGTCCAGTTGCCTCTTGAAAAAAAAAAAAAAGCACCTTTGGGATTTTCTGACAAGAATACCACTATGCCCCCCCGACCCCACCCCAAATCTTTTTTTATTTTACTCCCCGGCCTAGCTACGATCCTAAAATTACCTCATGATTCCCCATCCCAGGACCGTCCAGATCGATCTCTGCTTTGATTTTGGATCCCAGCCGAGGTTGGGAGTGAATAAAAGCCGTACTGTGGTTATCTCAGAGTCGTTGGATGCGAGATAGGCAACAAATTTTATTAATAAATAAATCTCTGGTTTGGCTTCTTTGAAAGAGACGTGGATGATGCTCCCAGGAGTTGTAATTTTGGCAGTTTTTGCCAGATATTCCTGGTGATTATTTGATTATTGATTATTTGCTCCTGAGTATGGAGGAAGCCAGAAAAATGTCATCCTTCTTAGATGACTGAACCCAAGCAACTTAGAAGATGGAGGAGCTTCCACATGGGTTGTTTGCATGGCTCCTGGATTGATTCTTCACTTCTGGGTCCTCTCCTTGTTGTCTGAAATGACTTACTCCAAAGCTGATTTTCCACCACCATCCCTGGAGCTCTGCAGAGCTGGTAGGAAGAATCAGAATCAGAATAGAGCTGGAAGGGATCTTAGAGGTCTTCTAATCCAGCCCCCTGCTCAAGCAGAGATCCTTTACCTGTGATGGCGAACCTATGGCACGCGTGTCACAGGTGGCACACGGAGCCATATTGGTGGGCACACGAGCGTTGCCCTAACTCAGCTCCAGCACGTGTGCATATGCTGGCCAGCTGATTTTTCAGGCCTTCTGGGCCCACCGGAAGTCGGCAAATGGGCTGTTTCCGGCCTCCGGAGGGCCTCCGGGGGTGGTCAAGAAGGTTGTTTTCACCCTCCCCAGGCTCCTAGAAAGCCTCTGGGGCCTGGGGAGGGCGAAAAATGGGCCTACGGGGACATCACATGCCTGAAGCGGGGGGACCATGGGGGGGGTCATGCACGTATGCACGGGGGGGCAGGGCACATAGAATTATGGGTGTGGACATGCACATGCGCGATCACCCCACACTCCCCCTGCTTTTGGCACACGATGGCAAAAAGGTTAGCCATCACTGTCCTATACCATTTCAGACAAGGGACTGTCCATTGTGTCCAATCTCTTCTTTAAAGCCTCCAGTGATGAAGCAGCCACCTCTGAAGGCAAGCATTCCCACTGCTTAATTGTCCCCCCTCTCAGACGTTTCTCCTTAGTTCCAGGCTGCTCCTCTACTTGATTAGTTTCCATCCATTGTTTCTTGTCCTGCCTTCAGGTGCTTTTGGGAAATAATTTGAGCCCTTCTTCTTTGTGGCAGCCCCTCAAATATTGAAACACTGCTATCATGTCCCCCCCCCCCCAGTCCTTCTTTTCTCTAGAGCGCCCAAACCCAAATCCTGCAACCATTCTTCCTATGTTTTTATCTCCAGGCCTTTAGTTGCTCTTCTTTGCACTTTTTGCAAAGTCTCAACATCTTTCTTGTCATGTGGTGACGAAAACCGGATGCAGAATATTCCAGGTGTGGCCCTTACTAAGGCTTTATAAAGCAGGGCTAATACTTCACATGCTTTTGATTCTATGACTCTGTTTATCCAACAGGGTATGAGGGAGGGTGGGGCCATTTCCCCACCAAATAGATCCCTTGTCCGACTCTGTCCAAAATTTTGAGTTTCAGCCTCTCTGCTAAGTGGAATGCGAGCTTGGCAGCTTCTGTTCAGTAGCTCCATAGAACAAGCACCCCAGTGTTTCCAACAGAAGAGAATATCTGCAGCTCAGGGTTGAACTACGGAGCCCATGGTGCTCTCTGACCTGGGATGTTTGCTTGCAGATGTTTCACTACCCATCTAGGTAACGTCATCAGTGTGAGTGGTGTTAAGGTTGCTCTGATGAGGTTACATTTGCAAGCAAATAGCTCAGAGAGCACTAAGGGGTCCAGCTGTGGGTTTAACTGTTGTATTTTTGAAGAAAAAACGTTTTTCTTTCCGCAATTTCTCTCAGCCAATTCCACTCTATAGAAAAGAGAAGAGAAGGGATTCAAACGAACAAACTCTTTGCTGAAATCAAAGTACATTAAGGCCACGTAATTCATTTCTTCTATTAAGAAAACTATCTAGTAAGGAGGAAGAGAGGGGAGGGAGGGAGGAAGAACAGAAGTTAGGAAGTTAGGAAGGAAGAAAGGAAGGAAGGAAGGAAGGAGGGAGGGAAGGAAGAGGAGAGGAGAGGAGAGGGAAAGAAGGAAGGAGGGAGGGAGGGAGGGGGAGGGAGAGAGAGAGAAGGGCAATGCAGCAAATCTTATTCTAGACAAATCCGTACTGGTCTCTAATAAGAAAAATCCTTTGTGTTTGACCCTCTGCTTATCTTTTAAAAAGAACCTTTATTAAAATTCACAATACAAATAGAAACAAAGATAATAGGAGAATAGGTGAGAGAAAGGAAGGGAAGAGATATTACCAAGTAAAAGAGAAAAAAATAAAGCAGCGACTTCCAGCTGCTTTGGGTGCAGTAAAATACAAAATAGTTACAACCTCAACTTTGTACTTTACGTATTTAGCAAATCCTAGCCGTTTCTAGAATCACCAATTAAGGTCATCATCAAAACCCCAAATCAAAGTTTCTGGGTTTTGGGGGTTTTTTTCTATTTTGAGAATTTTTTTTAAAAACTGCTTATTTTGCAATGCCATCTAAATTCCTGCTGAGAGTTTTAAACCTCTGGGGTTGCATTTTGATCTCTTCTTTGCAATATGGCTTTGCACCACATGGGGGCGTGCGTTTCCAATTGTGGTGTGGGAATAGAATAGAATAGAATAGAATAGAATAGAATAGAATAGAATAGA
>WNWU01012537.1:20341-33463 GCA_012654045.1 Ptyas mucosa
AATAGAATAGAATAGAATAGAATAGAATAGAATAGAATAGAATAGAAATAGTTGGAAGGGTCCCTGGAGGTCTTCTAGTCCAGCCCCTTGCTCAAGCAGGAGATCCTGACCTATACCATTTCAGATAAGTAATTGTCTAATAGTCTCTTCTTAAAACCTCCAGTGTTGGAGCCCCCACAACCTCTGGTGGCAAGCTGTTCCACTGGTTAATTGTTCTCACTGTTAGGAAGTTTCTCCTTAATTCCAGGTTGTTTCTCTCCTTGATGACTTAATTACTTTAGTTCTTCTAGCCGGCTCCAATTCCTTTCCACTACAGCGGCTGAGGGTTGTTCCCCGCAGACTGTGGTCGGGGGGTCTCAGGCCCCCTTTTGCATTGAAGCCTCTTCGGGGGTCTCTCCTCCTGCCTTCTTCTTCCAAAGGAAAAGTTTCAGAGATGCCCACCCACGGAGGAGACACTGCCAGGATTTTGGGGGGTGGGCGCGGGGTCCTTTTCCTCCTACGGTTTTCTTCCCCCTTTTCAAGCATTTTGGAGGAGTCTTAAACCTTCCGAAATTCTAATCGTTCTTACTGCGTTTCTGCCCTTCCAAAATCATGAGGGTTTTTTAAACGGGGGGGGGGAATTGCTCTGGGATCACAAAGACGAGATTGCGAACCAGATGCGAGTTGTCACCTCTGGCTGACCCATAGGTTCTGCATTTCCAAATCAAGATGGGCCGCACAGTTGAGTTTTGCTGGGGGGGGGGAAGAGGGGGGCTGTGGAAATGCTCCAGTTTTATCCCAGCAGGACAAAGGATTTACCGCCCAGCCCGGGGCGGGCGGGCTGCAAAATTCGGTTCTGCTCCTTCACAGAATAAGAGAGTTGGAAGGGACCCTGGAGGTCTTCTAGTCCAACCCCCTGCTTAGGCAGGAAACGCTATGGGATTTCAGGCATGTGGCTGTCCAGTCTCTTCTTGAAAACTACCAGTGTCGGAGCACCCACCGCTGCTGGTGGCAGGCTGTTCCGTTGGCTAATTGTCCTCCCTGTTAGGAAGTTTCTCCTTATTTCCAGATTGCTTCTCTCCTTGGTTAGTTTCCACCGGTTCTTTCTTGTTCTGCCTTCAGGGGCTTTGGAGAAGAGGTGGAGCCCCCCCCCCCTCTCTCCCCCGTCTTCTTTGGAGCAGCCCCTCAAATCCTGGAGCCCCGCTGTCTTCTTTTCCACCGCTTCTCATGATAGCAGCGGAGACCCCGGTGCGGACGGGCAGGGCTCTCCCCAAGCCCGCCAATCCAAGAGCTGCGGGGGGCAGTAGCCGGGGGGCTTTGAGCCCCAAAAGAGCCGGCCCAAGCAAGCACCGTGGGCTCCTTCGAGGCTCCTTCCCAGCCGCCGCGGAGCTGCCAGGACGGATCCGGGGCTCGGACCGCGAGTTTTTTCCCGCGGCGGCAAAGAACCGCGACTCCGCCCCGCCGCCAGATGTTTCCCCGGCAGCAGCCCAGCTGTTTCGGCGTCCAGCAACAAGCGGCAGCTGGACGTCCGGACGGCGCTTGGGGGAGTCGAGCCACCCCACGGGCGGAGGCCAGGAGATCGCGGGGGGGGGAGGCTTCCGTGGAAAGGAGCCGCGATCGCGAGGGGAGCACCTAGAGGCAATCCAGCCCACGCCCGCCTGGGAGGGAGCCCCGCATTCGCCCCGAGGATCAGCCGCAGGTCTGTCCCGATCCGGAGTAGGGGGCTGCGGGGAGGGGGCTCTTGTAGCCCGCTTAAGTCTCTGGGCTCCCCTTGGGTGTAAAGGCGCCGCGATGCGAGCCTCGGTTTCCAAAGCGGAGCAGCTACAGAGAAACTTACTCCTGAGTAATGTTAGCCACGAGCAGTGAGTAAGTTGTGGATATTGTTGTAAGCCGCCTATAACAGCCTGGCGGCGAGAGAGGCGGCACGTAAATTGAACAAATAATAATAAGGAGGCGGTTGAGCCGACGGGTTTGAGGTACTTCGGAGTAAGTTTTCTTTATCGGCCAAGTGAGATTGGACACACAAGGAATTTGTCTGCGGTGCAAAAGCTCTCAGTGTACAAGAGAAGCAACAAGTGATAAATTATGATCCTAGTCATGGTAAAAATACATTCACCATAAATCATAAGATGCAACAGAGGATACTGAATAAACAACCAACACAAATCATAGTGGGATGCTAAATAAAGCAATATAAATCATAAGATACAAGCAAAAAAGTTACAGTCAAAAGAAGACAAGGAGATAGGTAACAGGAAAGATGAGAAGATATTGCAGCCTTACTAGATAGTTGGATAGCGGTATTTGAGGGGCTGCCCCAAAGAAGGGGGGAGGGGGCTCAACCTAGTCTCCAAAGCCTCTGAAGGCAGGACAAGGAACAATGGGTGGAAACCAATCGAGGAGAGAAGCAACCGGGAATTAAGGAGAAACTTCAAACAGTGAGGACAATTGACCAGTGGAACAGCTTGCCACCAGATGTTGTGGGTGCTCCATCACTGGAGGCTTTTAAGAAGAGACTGGACAGCCATTTGTCTGAAATGGTGTAGGCCAAGTCTCCTGCTTGAGCAGAAGGCTGGACTAGAAGACCTCTAAGGTCCCTTCCAACTCCGTAATTCTGAATGGCATCCCACTGTTCACACCGAGTTCCAGGTATTTTCCACTCAGATATTGGGGTTCAGCTTCTTGGTGTGTTCAGGAATCCGAAATTGGTGTGGCATCGCTGGAGGGGTGGGGGAGGGCCCAGGGCAGTCCCTAACCATCTGGGCTTGGAGGTCACCCTCCCCTCCCCCAGCCGGGCCTCTTTACAAAAGAGGCACCTTTCTGGGTGGTCTTTTGCGTGGCAGGTGCCCTGTTGTGCTTCTGAGATGCCACAAGGGGGCAGAGGCAGCCGAGCTCTCCCTTGCTGGACTCGGAAAACTGCATTCAGTGATAGGCTGCACCAGAAGCTGGAGGCTTCATTCTGCTTCCCAGCTCTGTCCTTCCCAGGGTCTGAGCCGTGGGTGGTCCCTGCAGGGGGGTCCAGGCAGGGAGGAGGAAGGGGTGGGTAAAGATAATTAAGGATAGAAGTTATTTATTTATTTATTTATTTATTATTTATTTATTGGTTCGCCGCCCTTCTCCAGAGACTCAGGGCGGCTTACAATGTGTTAAGCAATTGTCTTCATACTTTTGTATATACCTGCTTAGTAGGGCTTTCAGCCCCCCCAAGTGGTGTTTTTTTTTATACAAAGTCAGTTTATTGCCCCCACAATCCGGGTCCTCATTTTACCTACCTCGGAAGGATGGAAGGCTGAGTCAACCTTGAGCCTGGTGAGATTTGAAGTCGCAGTAATTGCAGGCAGCTGGCAGCTAAGTGCTACTTTAACAGCAGTTTAGTCTGCTGTGCCACCAAGGCTCCTAAGTTGTAATAAAGACCCACCATGTTCAGTCTGGAGGAGTCCCAGGTGTTCTCTGAGCTTTGTTGTTTTCTTGCAGGCATTTCATTACCAATCTAGGTAACATCATCAGTGCTAAAAGGGAGTGAGTTTGCAGAGAGGAGGAGGAAGGAAGAGGAGGAGGACGAGGAGGAGGAGGAGGAAGGAAGGAAGAGGAAGAAGAAAATAACTGAGAGGTCCTTGGTGCTCTCTGAGCTGGGTTGTTTCCCCAACAACAATTGACGGGGCAAGCCACTAAAACATAAGCTGAAAGCAAGTCCCATTCCTTACTAGCACTGATGATGTTACCTAGTTCGGTAATGAAATGTCTGCAAGAAAAAACAAAGGTCAGAGAGGTCATCTAGTCCAACCCCCTGCTCAAGCAGGAGACCCTGTATACCATTCCAGACAAGTGGCTGTCCAATCTCTTCTTAAAAGCCTCCAGGGATGGAGCACCCACAACTTCTGGAGTCCAACTCTTCCACTGATTTAAGTGCTGAGATTTGGGGTCTCTTCTTGTCCCCCCCCCCCCCCCCCCCCCCCCCCCCCCAATCCCTGGGAGAAAAGCAGAGTCGACCCATTCTGGAAACGGGGACCGAAAGGGATCCTTTTTTTGCAATCGTCTGTTCAGTCCGAAAGGAATGTTTGGCCTTGAGCAGCGGAGCCAAACCTCGGATTGCGTGGGAATCTCGGGGTGTTTGTGTGTGTATTGTTTTTGTTGCTGTTGCTTTAAAGCCAGGTTCTGTTTTTCCTTTCTTTCCTGGGGGCACCAGATGGTTCCTTTGCCTTGGCAGCCTTTTGCTCTCCCTGCTAGGAAAGGAAGTGGAGGCTCCCCCCTCTTTCAGCTGGACCAGGCCCAGAAAAGCCAGATAAATCAGCCTCTCTCGCGCTAGGAAAGCCAGCAGAAGAGGCTCCCCCCTCCACACACACACACACACACACACACACACCCAGCAACATCTGTCTTTCCCTGGCTCTCGGCTTGACAGGGTCCAGCTTTCTCACGTTCCTTGCGACATCCCCAGATTAAGACCCAAAGGTGTGGGCCACAAGGTTGTCGGGAGGTGGGAAGCAACCCTTGGAGTTTGGGAGCCAAAGTTGGGTTTGCAAGATTGGGAACCCCGCCTTGGCTGTAGGAGTGTCGAGTGTCTGCACGACACACACAGAGAGAGCTTTGTATCTTCTGGCAAGTGAAAAGTTTCAGAGTGGCAGGACAAGGAGCTGAAAATCCCCCTGAGGTCATCCATCCCAACCCCAAGGCTTCCAGGCAGGGTCTCACAAATTTGCATCTCTGGTTGAAGGTGTCTGGTTTGCCAAAGAAAAGGAACACACACACACACACACACACACATACCTTTGTATCTTCTGGCAAGTGAAAAGTTTCAGAATGGCAGGACAAGGAGCTGAAAAGCATCCTGAGGTCATCCATCCCAACCCCAAGGCTTGCAGGCAGGGACTCACAAAGTTGCACTTCTGATTGAAGGTGTCCAGTTCGCCAAAGAAAAGGCACACAAACACACCCACACCCACACCAGCAGTCAGAATATAGGCTGTCTTATCCCAGAATAGCTTGTGCCCTTGAGGTAGCTTGGCTGAGGTGGGTGGGCTCCTCTGTGGCTTCCTGTCTTGCAGGAACCCGTTTCCATGGGTTGTGGGAATCTGGGCCACTTCGTGGTTTATTGGTTTGGCATTTTGTGCCCTGTTTGGTTCTAGATTTGCAAAAGCAGAAAAGGAAACAAGGAATTCTCTCCCAGGATCTTAGCTCAGAGCCAGAACAGTTCCTGGGAGATTGGAGGCTTCGGGCTGATGTTACCCCCTTCCAAATCATTAACAGAACAGAACAGATTTGGAAGGGACCTTGGAGGTCTTCTAGTCCAGCCCCCTGCTCAAGCAGGAGACCCTACACCATTGCAGGCAGGTAGCTGTCCAGTCTCTTCGTAAAAACCTCCAGTGATGGAGCGCCCACAACTTCTGGTGGCAAGCAGTTCCACTGGTTAATTGTCCTCACCGTTAGGAAGTTTCTCCTCAGTTCCAGGTTGCTTCTCTCCTTGGTTAGTTTCCATCCATTGTTCCCTGTCTTGCCTTCTGGTGTTTTGGAAAATAAGTGGATCTCCCTCTTCTTTGGGGAAGCCCCTCAAAGCCCCTGGAATACTGCTGTCATGTGTCCCCCCCTTCCCCCCCCCCCCGCCCCCCCCCCGCCCCTCCTTTTCTCTAGAGTAGCCAAACCCAAATCCTGCAGCTATTCTATTCTATTCTATTCTGTTCTGTTCTGTTCTGTTCCGTTCCGTTCCGTTCCGTTCCGTTCCATTCTTTTCTATATTCTATTCATTTTAGTCTCCAGGCCTTTAATCATCTTACTTGCTCTTCTCTGCACTTTTTCCAAAGTCTCAATGTTGTAATATTTTTATTGTCTGGGGTTTTTTTTAAGATATTTTCAAAAGACGAAAGTTCCGGATCTCTGTAACCCTTTTGCAACTTGGGGGCTCCCTTTGTTTCCCTCACACCCTCCTTTCCCAGGAAGCCTGCCCTTTGCATGGGGGGGGGTGTTTGTAGAAAAGCCGATTTGGCCACGTCCTTCTCTGGGACCGAGAGCAACCTCTGTCCTTGTGGCGAAGGGAGCCAGCCTTCCCCCTTCAGCTCTGGAATGCAGGAATCCAGGAAACGGTCCCAGCCCTGAATATTTTGGCCGTGCCAATTTGGCGTCTCTGCCGATGCCGGGCGGCCAACTTCTGCACCCGGGATCCGAATTTTGATCACGTGACCATGGGGATGCTGCAACGGTCGTAAGTGTGAAAGTCACTTTTTCCCATGAAAAGGGAATCTAACATACACACACCGACCCAGATTTGGCCTGCTTTGCACTGCTGTTTTTTCTGGACATAATAAATGTTCACACATGGCCACATCAGAAGTGGGTTTCAGCAGGTTCTGGCCAGTTCTGGAGAACCCATAGCAGAAATTTTGAGTAGTTCGCAGAACCGGCAAATGCCACCTGACTGGCCCCGCCCCCATCTATTCTCTGCCTCCCGAGTCCCAGCTGATCGGGAGGGAATGGGGATTTTGCAGTATCTTTCCCCTGCCACGCCCACCAAGCCACGCCCACAGAACCAGTAGTAAAAAAATCTGAAACCCATCACTGGGCCAGATGTTTGATCTGTGCAGAGTTTTGGTCCCAGCCGCGATTGGCTCTGCCCTGTTTTTGCCACCTCTGGCTCTCCCGCCAGTTCCTCCCTTCAGTGACCTCTGCCCGGTGGTGACTTCGCCTTGCCCCCCACCCCCGCCCCCACCCCCACCCCCGCCCTCCTGGCCTTGAGGCTGGCAGCACATCCATCAGGCTCTCGGCCCGCAATGCCCAGCCAGCCTGATTCCAGGAAAGCTTCTGCGGTGCCCGTTGTGCCAGGATAAACACAGAGGGAGGAAGCATGTCTGGAACAGGATGTGCCGTGGTGGGAATGCCCCTCTCCAGTTGCCAGCTCTGCCCCTTGCATGCCCCAGCAGGAGAGCCAGCCGTTCTCCTGGGAGGCGAATAACACAATAACAAGAATTGGAAGGCACCCTGGAGGTCATCTAGTCCAACCCCCTGCTTAGTCAGGAGAGCTTATACCACGTCAGACAAATGGCTATCCAGTCTCTTCTTAAAAACCTCCAGTGTTGGCACATCCACAACTTCTGGGGGGAAGCTCTTCAGGGATGGGTTCTACTTACCTTTGCTACCCGTTCGCAATGGGACTGCGCGGGCGCATGCGCAGAAGCTTCCTGACGACGTCTGGGTCGGTGGGCGGAGCCTCCCGCCGGTTTTACTACCGGTTCTTGTGAACTGGTCCGAACCAGGGCAGCCCACCACTGAAGCTGCTCCATGGGCGGATTGTTCTCACTGTTGGGAAATTTCTCCTTAGTTCCAAGTTTGCTCTTTCTTTGATGAGTTTCCACCCCTTGTTTTTGTTCTGCCTTCCACTGCTTTGGAGAAGAGCTGGACCCCCTCTTCTTTGGGGCAGCTGGTCTAGGGAAGAGAAGGGCCAGGGGAGACAGGATAGCCGTCTTCCAATATTCGAGGGGCTGCCCCAGAGGGGAGGAAGGGGGTCAAGCTCTTCTCCAAAGCACACATTCAACCTGGAAATGAGGAGGACCTTTCTGACAGGGAGAAGAATCGACCGATGGAACAGAAGTTCCCTCCGGAAGTGGTGGGAGCTTCATCCCTGAAGAGACTGGACTGCCCTCTGTCAGAAATGGTGGAGGGTCTTCCTGCTTGGGTGGGGGTTGGGCTGGATGACCTCCAAGGTCCCTCCCACCTCTGTTAATCTGTAAATTCTATATATTTTAGCCTCCAGTCCTTTAATCACCCTAGTTGCTCTTCTCTGCACTTTTTCTAGTCATCTCAACACCTTTTCTTACAGTGGGGTGACCAACACTGGATGCAATATTCCAAGCGTGGTCTTACCAAGACCTTACAAAAGCAGTACCAGTGGTGAAATGTAAAATTTGTTACTACGGGTTCTGTGGGTGTGGCTTGGGGGGGGGGTAATGTGACTGGGTGGGCATGGCCAACTTTTTTTTTTTAGTTTTAAAAGCATTTTTTTTCTACAACCTCTTCCGCCGAAGCGGTTGTAGAAAAAATGCCTTTAAAAGCCTCTGACGATCCCAGCTGAGCTGCACAATCATCAGAGGCCTTTTTTTTTACTTTTAAAAGCATTTTTTTGGCCGAAGAGGTTGTAGAAAAATGATCACGCAACTCAGCTGGGCATGGGGAGGGGGGCAGCAATTTTTGCTATCAGTTCTCCGAACCACCCGCCGCCCTCGCTCCCGGATCGGGTGATCCAGTCTGAACCGGGAGCATTTCACCCCTGAGCAGTACTAACATGACCTTGATTCGCTCTCTCTGTTAACGCAGCCTAGGAATCCTGGCTAGGATCCCTGAGATTGCCAGGGAAGGGAAGGTGCCAGGCGCGGCTATCCAGGAATAGGAGCTGGGTTCAAAGTTCAAAGGGGTCGGGAGAAATCAGGAATATCTGCTGTTCTTCTGGATGTGGGTTACAGGCCGAACCTTGACCATCAAATGTTGCAGAGACGTTGCTTTCCAAAAATGGACGTTTTCTGTGGTCCGTGTGCATTTCCTCTGGTTGAGGGATGTGATTTTCTTTCATCCGCTGCCTGCTGCTCTCCAGGAAACCGTCCGTCCCGTCCTTGGCTTGTGGTGGGAAGGACAATGGGCGTCTCCCCAGGGAACGCAGGCAGCAGGCAGGCGCTCGGTTCCCTTCCTTCCCTTCAGGAAGTGCAGCCGGGAGGCTTCCCACCTCCGACCCTCTTCCTGAGACAGGATGGGCTGATTGTCTTGGAAGTGGGTGGCCAGCCCTGGATCCCAGCTGGAGATCCCCTTTTGGTTCTCAGGCATGTTGACCCAAGTGCAAAAAAACCCCCTAGCACTTAAAGCAAGAAACGACAAGACCTAGCAATGGTTTAGAGCAAGAAAATTTAAGATACAGATTCAGAATAGAGTTGGAAGGGACCTTGGAGGTCTTCTAGTCCAGCCCCCTGCTCAAACAGGAGACCCTATATCATTTCAGATACATGATTGTCCGATCTCTTCTTGAAAACCTCCAGTGTTGCAGCATTTACAACCTCTGGAGGCCAGTTGTTCCACTGATTAATTGTCCTCACTGTCAGGAAATTTCTCCTTAGTTCCAGGTTGCTTCTCTCCTTGATTAGTTTCCACCCGTTGCTTCTTCTCCTGCCCTCAGGGGCTTTGGAGAATAATTTGTCCCCCTCTTCTTTGTGGCAGCTCCTGAGAGATCAGAAGACAGCTATCATGTCACCCCGATAGTTCTCCTTTTCATTAAATGAGACATCCCCAATTCCAGCATTTGTTCAGTGGCATTTGATTGACAGGAACCAGTTCTCTCAGTATGGCTTCTTTCATTTTTGCTCTGCTTGGTGTCCATTTTGAGGGTGTCCAGCCATCCAGAAAGAGACCGAGGGGCTAATTCTGGCTGCCCAGAGAGGAGCCTTAGGTGTAAATGCAGACAAAGCCAGAACTGAGAAGGCAACAACAGACAGCAAATATTGCCTGTGCAAAAAAAACAAAAACAAAAAAAACCAACCCTCTGTGGAGGGTTATTGTTTTTATTTATTATTTTTATACTGGGCTTTTACTATTTGTAAGCTGCCCAGAGTAGCTGTGTGTGAGTGGGCAGCCATATAAATTCCAAATAAATAAATAAAGCAGCTGACCTGGTTAGCTGCTGCCAGAAGATCGCCCAGATCGACTACAAGCAGCGGCATGACAAAGTGGCAACAACGGTGCATGGGAAGATCTGCAAGAAATATCATTTGCCTGCAAGCAAGAACTGGTGGGACCATAAAATAGAGAAAGTCATAGAAAACGAAGGAGCTGAAGTGCTCTCAGACTGTGGAATTCAAACAGACTGTCACCTGTCACATAACACCCCTAGACTTAACAATTGTTGATAAGAAAGACAAAAAAGGATCTGGATCGTGGATGTGGCAAGTAGCTAGAGATAGGGGAGGGGAGGAGGGGAGAGTGAAGGGGAGGGGAGAGGAAGGGAGAGGAGAGGAGAGGAGAGGAGAGGAGAGGAGAGGAGAGGAGAGGAGAGGAGAGGGAAGAGGGGAAGGGGAAGGGGAGAGGGAAGGGGAGATAACAGAGAAGAGGGGAAGGGAGGGGAGGGGAGAGAGGAGGGGAGAGAGGAGAAGGAAGGGAAGGGGAGAGGGGAGGGGAGGGGAGAGGAGGATAAGAGACAGAGAGGAGGGGAGGAGAGGAGAGGAGGAAATGAAGAAGATAACAAAATACAAAACCTGCAAATAGAAATAGAAGTAGGGCTGTAGCCAAAGGGAGCAAAGGCAGCACCAACAGTCCCAGGAGCGTCGGCTGCAAATCCCAAAACCACTTCAACACCATCAGCCACGACCCATCCGTCAATTGCAAAAGGCGTCTTTACTCGGAACAGCTTCCATCCTTTGAGCGAGACCTTTCACCCTCCCCTCCAACAAGAACCTCTGTTGAGAAACAGACAGAAATCCCAAATCCCGTCTGAACATCTGGCTGGCTGTGCAACCATCCGTCATTGGGGGAGGGGGGGGGAACCAGCTTCCTCTGCCAGGCTGACTTCCCTTTCAAAAATAATATATATATATTGGGAAGCTCTTTCCCGATCAAATCTGATCAGAGTTTTTTTTTATTTTGTCGAGTACATATTAGATAATATATATAAGTATAAGCATGAATTGAATACATAAAATGAACACAATTAAAGGGACATTAGGACAGGGAGGGAAGGCACGCTGGTGCTCTTATGCAGGCCCCTTACAGACCTCTTAGGAATGGGGTGAGGTCTACAGCAGACAGTCTAAGGTTAAAGTTTTGGGGGTTGGGGGATGAAACCAGAGTCAGGTAGTGCATTCCAGCATCGACCACTCTGTTGCTGAAGTCGCATTTTCTGCAGTCAAGTTTGGAGCGGTTTACCATGAGTTTGTTTCCATTGTGTGCTCTTTTATTGTTTTGGTTGAAGCTGAAGTTGTCATCGACAGGTAGGACATTGTAGCAGATGATTTTATGAGCTTCGCTTAGGTCAGACCGAAGGCAGCGTAGTTCTAAGTTTTCTAAGCCCAGAATTTCAAATCTGGTGGCATCAGGGATTTTGTTACGAGCGGAGGAGTGGAGGACTCTTCTTGTGAAATATTTCTGGACGCGCTCAATTGTATTAATGTCCAATAGAGTTCCAGACAGATGAGCTGTATTCGAGAATTGGTCTAGCAAATTATTTGTATGCTCTGCTTAGTACTGTTTATTTATTTATTTATTGGTTCGATTTATATGCCACCCTTCTCCGGAGACTCAGGGAGGCTTACAATGCGTTAAGCAATAACCTTCATACTTTTGTATATACCTGCTTAGTAGGGCTTTCGGGGCCCTTCCCCCAAGCGGTGTTCTTTTTTATACAAAGTCAGCTTATTGCCCCCACAATCCGGGTCCTCATTTAACCTCCCTCGGAAGGATGGAAGGCTGAGTCAACCTTGAGCCTGGTGAGATTCGAACTTGCAGTAATTGCAGGCAGCTGGTGCTACTTAAAACCACTTTAGTCTGCTGCGCCACCAAGGCTCTTAGTGTTATATTACCGGAGAAGAAGCTACACAAGATTAGGTTTACAACCCTTTTTGGCAATATTGTTACAGTGAGCTCTGGCACTTAGATCATTTGAGATGAGTACTCCAAGGTCCTTGACAGAGTGAGGGTCGTCTACAAGGTCATGTCCACTTGGCTTGTATTTTGTGTTCTGTTTTTGTTTTGTTTTTTTGCCAATGTGTAAGACGGAGCATTTGTTGGTTGAGATTTGGAGTTGCCAATTGTTTGACCAATCTGACACATAGTCGAGGTCTTTTTGAAGGGTAGCAGCATTGTCAGTGGTGTTGAATAGTTTTACATCATCCATAAAGAGAACACAGTTGCTTATAATATGATCACAAAGATCATTTATATAAAGTATACAGAGTGTGGGTTCTAAAACCTAAAGCCTTGGGGGACACAGCTGTTAACAGCTGCAGGGTTTGATAGGACACTCCCTATTTTGACCTCTTCTTGCCTGTTTGACAGGAACACAGCTATCCACTTATGGAGGGGTCCGGAGATGCCATAGGAAGTGATGGCTAACATTTTTGCCATTGCGTGCCAAAAGCGGGGTGAGCACGGGGGAGGGGGGGGTCACACACATGTGTGCCCACATCCATAATTCTATTCCCCCCCCCCATGCTCCCCATGCTTTTGACACATGATGGCACAGTGGGCCCGGTAGGCCCATTTTTTGCTCTTCCCAAGCTCCAGAGCCTTTCTAGGAGCCTGGGGAGGGCAAAAACTCCCTACTCCCTAGAGGCCCTCCAGAGGCCAGAAACAGCATGTTTCCTGACTTCTGGTGGGCCCAGAAGGCCCGAAAATCAACTGCCGGAGCTGAGCTCTTGTGCCCACCAATATGGCTCCACGTGCCAACTGTGGCACCCGTGCCATAGGTTCACCATCACGGCCATAAGATTTTAGTTTTAGAAGTAGTTTATTTGATGTGGGGGTCCCGAAATGTGTCTCCGGGGAGGCATTAAACGGCGACTCTCACCCCTTCCTGGCTGATCCTGGGTACAGGATCCTTCTACGACCACACGCAGAATCCTCCGTCCAGTTTGAGTCACCCTACAGGTAGTCCTTGATTTACAACAGTGCATTTAGTGATCGTTCAAAGTTACGACGGCACTGAAAAAAGGGGACTTACGACCTTTGTAGCATTCCTCCCCCTACCCCCACCCCCGTCTTGTGATTTGTATTCAGGGGATTGCCAACTGACTCACATTTATGACGGTCGCAGTGTCCCGGGGTCACGTGCTCCCCTTTTATGAGCCAAGTCAATGGGGGAACCCAGGTTCCCTTTAACAACGCAGGTTACTAATTTAAGAACTGCCGTGACTCACTTAACAAACGAGGTGAGGACAGTTGTAAAATGGAGCAAACTTGCTTTGCAAATTTCTCACTTAAGCACATATATTTTGGGCTCCATTGTGGTCATAAGTTGAGGACTAGCTGTACTACATGTTACATATTGGTCTCAATATAAAAAAAAGATGTAGAGACTCTGGAAAGATTGCAGAGAAGAGCAACAAAGAGGATTTAGAACAGGAATCTCCAACCTTGGCCACTTTAAGCCTGGAGGACTTCAACTCCCAGAATTCCCCAGCCAGC